>NW_004624776.1:6777040-6793032 GCF_000247695.1 Heterocephalus glaber | reverse complement strand
AAGAATTAAAATGATTAAAATGAATAATTGATAATTTGAAATAGGAAAAGGTCCAAAGGTGTAGGAGTGGGAGGGGAATGGGAGTAGAAAGGAGGGAAAGGAAAAATTATGAGAAAAGAAAAAAATTGGAAACAAAGTCTATGTAAATAGGGAAGGGTGGAGGGGGTGAAGGGAGCACAGGTAATGTGAAAAAAAATAAGAACCAAGATACATCATGTACAGGTACGTGCACTCAATGATAAATGTAAATGTATTGTTTACCTAAAATGTACCAGTAGAAGAATTTAAGGGAAAAAAAGAAATAAAGGATATAGACAATTCTGAAATTCCCAAGCAAAAGGGATTAATATGTTACCAATAAGAAATTCTGAAAACAAGAGGCATGGGATATGATATGCCCAGGTAACATTTCCCTTGGGTTGGTGGTTATAACAAGGTGTAAAGTGTGCAAATGCTTAGAAAGTTTCATGCTGCTTTGTGTCAGTCTTGAGGTTATTAAGTTGTACTGAGCATTGCTTTAACTGATGATTATTCCAATGATCCACAGGATGAATTAAAAATGTTTATTTCATTTTCATTGCTGGTTTTTATATTTCATAATAATATATGAAACATGTAACATTTTAAAACACATACTCTGACTTTCGCAGCACTTTGTATTTTTATACTGAACATGCTCAAAGTTTCAGTTTACTACTTGGAGAACATGAGGTAGAACATGGAAATTTTCACCTAAAGTAGGAGTTTTTCATATGCCATCTGTATTAGTTTTCTATGGCCTTCTGTAACAAATTACTGTATCACAATTTAGTGGCTTAACAGAACATGAATTAATTATTTAATGGTTCTGTAGGTCAAAAGGGAAAAATATTTCACTGGGCTAGATTTGAGGTCCATAGGGCTGCATTCTGTCTGGAGGTCTTAGAGAAAAATCTGTTTTCTTACCTTTTCCAGCTTCTAGGAGCCACCCACATTTGTTATGAACATTTGAATTGCAAATTTTCACTGGTATAACTGAATAAGATTCACTTTGTCAGATTATCAGTGAAACTGAATTAGGAATGTTCCTCTGAAACGGAACTTGTTCATCAGTTGGGGACTTACTGTATAGATATAGATATAAAATATGTCACTGAATATATATCATAGTATATTAATATGTATATTATATAATAAACATGATATAGAAAGAATTTACTAAGTAGCCTGACAATACCTGCCTTTGGAATTGGGTAGAAGAATGCAAAATGGCCATCTGCATGCTGGAGAGTGAGAGGATTCATTTGAAAGTGAAAAGCCTGGAGCTCATTGCAGTCCACTGTGAGTCTGTGTTGGCAGGCTGAAGGATCTGTACTGGAAGCCTGAAGGAACTGATATAAATGCCCAAGGGGAATGGCAAAGATGGAAGCTCCTCTAAAAAGAAGAATGGAGCACTTCCTTCTTCTTTACCTTTTTATTCCTTTCAGTATTCACGCCTATTGATTGGTGCCACTCACATGTAGGGTGGGTCTTCCCTCCTCAATTTGCATCTTACATGTCAGTCATCCACAGACACACCCAGATCTGTGCTCTACTCATCTGTTAGACATTTCTTAATCTATTCAAATTGACATCACAATTATCTATCACATGCTGTATTTGTGGCCAGTACTTTCTCTGCCAAACCAGCTCCATATGCATTTTTGTACACCTTGAATGCAACTGGCATTGGCTTGGAACTTTTTAAGTGACAGCTTTGCACATTTCTCCCTGTTTCCACACAGATTTAGAACCCACGCAGTAAGGACAACTAACATTTCTGTGACAACTCATCAACATGTCTCTTTGTACATGATCATCACTTCTTGGTATTCATACACTTTGTTGTGGAATGCAGAGCAACTCATCAGAGAAATATGCAACAATCTGAGATAAGAAACTGACTGCAAGGAGTTAGAAGCCAACCTTTTTCACATGCTATACTTCCAAATGATAGAATCTTTGGATTTACACATAGAATACTCAACATCTGCTAAGTTAGAATATGTCCACAATGCCTGATTAGGAAGGAAATGTAAGAGAAAATAACGTTATGAATGAAATAGTAGATTGACATATATAAAATCAAAACAGTTTTAGAAGTCCTTCCAAAAATTGAGTTCATCGCTGTTCTCTTTTTCTTTTTCCTTTTTTCTTTTTTTTCACTGCTAGGAAATTGAACACAGGACCTCATATGTGCTAGGTGAATGCTCTGCCACAGAGCTACAGCCCCAGCCCTAGGCCTCATTGCTGTTTTAAAAGGGCATTATATTCCAAGAAATTAATCCAATAGTCATTCCTCCAGAGAGCAAAAAATGGATTGTGATTTGAACAGGATCATTCAGAAAAGCACAAACTAATCCAGTTATCCTTTTGTATTATGTGGACAAAGAACACACAGCCTCACTGCAAGACTGATGAATACTATTCACTGCAAATAGAGATTGCAAGTTCTCCAGATAAAGATAATGTAACTGCTTTCAAATGATCCTGTGTTAAACTCATTACCTGCACTTTGAAGGAGTAGAGCAACAAATGCATTTTTTAAGAAACTGGTGAGTTTATGTGGCAATGTCATATTCAACATCAGATCAGGTCCATAGAGATGGAAAAGATCTGATCCATTATAGTGGGCAGTTTGAGGGTACACCAGCTGTGTGTTAGGCAGCTTTCTATTCTTATAACAAAATACTTGACATAATCATCTTATAAAGAGTAAAAGTTTATTTTGGCTTACAGTTTTGGAGTTTTCAGTCCATATTCATTTGGACCATTGCTTTGGACCTGTGGTGAGGCAGCAATGTGGCAGAAGAATGTGGTGAACAAAAGTCTTCCACCTCATGGCCAGGAGGCAAGGAGAAAAAGGAAGGGTCTGAGTCACACAGTCTTCTTTGTGGGCATGTCTCCACTGGCCTACAGACTTCCTCCTGAGGTTCCATCATCCCCCAATAGTCCCACCTCCTAAAGTTCCACCCCCCATAGTACCACCTTGGGGACCAAATGTTTAACACTTGAGCCTTTGGGAGATGTACTATAGCACTGTGCACCTCAGTACCATTCCTTGGAGGTATCACTTCTACTGGAGTCTTGCGATGACTGTGCAGAAAGAAGGGTGGCTAGTCATGATAGGATACCCCCCTCTAAAATAAAATCACCCCTAAAGAAGAAATCCCACACAAAGTGAGGAAATGCTAAGAACAGGTCTGAGACTTGTGTACCAAAATACTGATAAATGGGGAATTGAAAAAAATATTTATATTTTTATAGAGATTTGATTAAATGTTTTCTACTTCTACCCTATGCCAAAGACAGACAGTTTTCCTTAGGGATCAGGTAGAGAAATTCCTACTTTACTCTTACACTGAGGTTGTAGCTCTTTTATTGTCCTAGGTTTACTGTAGTCTTTTACTAGATTTTCTTAACCTGGGAATACCCTGGGATTTGTCTCTTATTTCTTTCAGATAGGAAGCATGACAACCAACTTCAGATTTATCCATTTTGACCAAGAACCTTCAACACGAAAACAGCCATTCTATTGACTTCTTTGGTTCCCATCTTCATTTAGTTGTCATCTTATGTATTTTTTACTTATTTCTAATTCATCTTTTTGTTCAAAGATATTTAAAATATTTTACCCATGTCTTTTTATTTTCAGCAGTAGGGTTGATGCCATTCTACTATCCTGGGAACAGAAATCCCTGATTTTCTTGAATATTTCAAAGACCTTAAATAATAAACATAAATAGATTTACATCATTATTCTAAAATGTTAAGGCAAAGTATCCATATTATGGCTTTCATTTGCTTTGGGTTTTTATAATTATTTCTGTAGTTTTGGCATGGCAATATCAATTACTGAACAAAGGGAAGCAGATTTGCTATAATGGGCTGGCTAAAATTACTGTGCTAGAGGTTTAGACTGACAGCTGGCTATTCAGACTAAGCTACAAGGACTCTATGAGCTACAGGTGAGTATTCTGAAGCCAAGTTACTTATGCCTACTGTTTAAATGGTAACCCCAAAATGAATATCTCTGGGACAACTGGTGAAATTTGAATATGAACTGCAGTTTAACTGTAATTATATTCTTCTTAGAAAACACATGCTGGTAAAATAACCTACCAGTTCTTTAAAACTTCGCTAAAAATTAATTACATACAGCAGTGCCTCAGTTCATGAACTCAATTTGTGATTTTTGGAAAAGATGGCTACATTTGTGTTTGTGGGGGAAAGAAGGCCGTAGTTGTGTTTGTCACCTGATGCAGAGTTTGCAAACAAAAGCAAAATTTTGCCAAACATTTCTGTTTGCAAACCAAATTGTTTCATGAACTGAGGTACCACTGTATTTATCAGCCTTATTGTTCCTGCTGTATCTAAAAGAATTTTGCAAATGATGTTTCTTCTTATCTTTTTAAGTTCACATTTAAAATGATTCATTGTAAGTTTTTCTGAGAATAATCCAAAACTTTTCAATAAGATAAAAAGATGATTATGTGACCTTTTAATGTCTTGCATAGAGCATTTTCTAACATGTGAGTTTGAAGATATTCTAACTTAGGGAATGTAACTTTGTTAAATTTAGTTCTGTTTTTTTATTAGGGTACAGTCATTTTACAATTCTATAAATTTAAAGGTTAGCTTGTAGAAAAATGATAAGGTGTGATGATTTTTTTTCTCTCTCTCTGCTACAGCAGATAACCTTAAAGGCTATGATTTTATTGCCCTGTGGGATATTAGTTTTTTTCTAATTTAGAAATCTTATTTTAGCACTCTATTTTTTGTGGACTATATAAAATCCATCTTTCTTACATCTTTTAAGCAATTTTGTCTCCTGCTGAGTCTTTTAATGGACTAACTAAACATTGGCTCATCTATTTGTATATTTTACATCTATTTGTATGATAATTATATTTTAAATATTTTGTGAGTTGTGATTTGACAGTCCAAATAGTCACAAAACTTGTAATTACAGTTCAGTGAGAAAAATTTAGGTAAAATTGCTAAATCATTCTCTTGATGCTCACAGGTGAATCTAAATACCATGGTTAAATACTCAACATCATTCATTTTAAAAACACCAGAATGAGCTCTGTTTTTAACAATCAGAAGTTTAAAATTACTGCCTTTTCTCTTTAAGCTCACGCCCAGAACCCTTGAATTCTTGAAAGTCATGTATTAATAATACCACATGCTTTTTGGCAAAAATGCTGTCTATCTATTTCTCTCCTTGAGAGAGATTGAAAATTTTCCTATAACTCTGAGGCTTTAAGTGTTAAACCATTATGGAATGATTTATCATTATGCTGTAATTATTAAGAAGGCATAATAGATTAAAATAACAGTATTAGGTTTTTGGGAATTATTAAATAAAAGAAAGAATATTACTGGAAATGTAACTATGAGCTTGGTGGTGTTTTATACAATTTCTATATATTCATTGATGAATATTATTGTTCTTTTAATTTTTATTCATTTTCACATATCAATAAGTAGATGACAGTGAAAGGAATATTATTATATTATTGTCATTTAATTCTTTGAAATCCTCCTGAATTATTTTTCTAAAGTTATGTAGTAATTTTTTCATCTGAAATCATTTTTAGTAATCTATTAGCTACTAGCCTGACATGTAACCCTTCAGTTTGGTTGATAGCAAAGAATTGGTAGTCAGCTAACTTATATCAGGATTTTTACTTAGCTATTCATTTTCTCATCATCAATACCAAGACTAGATAGAGCCTTTGTTTTGTACCCAATGGTTTGTCCACCTCAGAGCAACATAGTCATCCCTCAGTGTCCATAGGGTTTGGTACTAGGGTTCCCTTTTGCTGAAAACACCAACATTCATGAATGCTCAAGTTTCTTATATAATGTGCCATAGAATTTGCATGTCATATATATACATCCTACCTTATACTTTTAAATCATTTCTAGATGAGTTATACTACCTAATGCAATGTAAATGCTGTGTAAGTAGTTGTTATACCATATTGTTAATAATAATGACAAGAAAAGAATCTGTATATGTTCAGTACAGTTGCAAGTTTTAAAAAATATTTTTGATCCAAGATTGGTTGAATCTACAGGTGTAAAATCCACAGACACAGAGAGCTGACTGTATACCACAGTGAGATGAGAATCAGAGATGGGGGCTTTCTCATGAAGAGTGAGAAGGGAGATAAGATAGGAGCTCCTTCACCAGTAGCACACAGAATGTATACAAAGGGTGGCTCACTAAATGGATTCCATTCAACATCTATTCCGTTCCATAGTTTGAAGACTGCTGCTCTAGAGGATTTGGCTTATGATGTGGTTTTGCAAAACAGAATTTCCTTAGGTACCAGTGCCACCTTTCCAATCTAGAAACTTGTATCAACATTTGACAAAAACAGAACAAAATACAGAACATCCAGAAATTTTTTTTGAGGTTAGAACACTTTGGAAAGATTAAAAACTATCCCCACACCATCAGATAATGGTATTTTATTCTGATACCGTATGTCAATGGAGAAGTTTGCTCTGATTCACTTGGGTTGAATTAAGCCACATAAATATATCATTTCCCCAAATGAAAAAGGCATTCATCCAAAGAAAGTTAGCACTACATACCAGTGTCTGATAGTCTAATCAGAAATATACCATTATTTGCTGAATAGTCAGTTCAAATAATACAAAAGAAGAAAATTGTGTTTTTCCTCTTTCTCTCCTTCCTCAAAATGCTTTCATGTTGTACACTTCACATGCAGTGCAAAAAATTTGATCATAAAGACACTGGTTTAATATTTGATTATTTATTATTTGATTATTTTGGCTAACAGAATACAGTTATCAGGAATATACTAAAAGTCAACAAGTACATACACATATGTATTGTATTTACCTTACTGACTGAATAGTATTCCATTACGTGGCTATACTATAATTTAACCTTTATCCAGTTGGACTTTTTGATTCCTTCCAGTGCTTCACATCATTGTACAAATAGCTTTGGACAGCTGTCCAGTTATTTCCTCAGGATAAATTCACAATCATTTGGGTGGCTTGTGACATGTATGGCCAAACTGCCTTCCAGAAAGTACATCATTGTGACTCCCAGTAGCAATTTATGAGTGTACCCAATTCCTCATAGATCACATGATTTGAATATTATCATACTTTTTGTATATGAGTAATGCTGTTTACTGTGGTGAAATTGGTGATTGTACATAATTATTGATTTTTTACACTTCTTCTTTTATAAGTTACCTGTTCATGACCTTTATCATTTCCTATTAGATTATATATTATTAATACAGAATTAATAAGATCCCTTTGTATGTTCTGGACATTAGCTTTTTGTCTATCTTACAAGGTGTCATCAAAATATACAGTGAATTTTTAAATTTAAAAATATTTTTACTGTATAAAACACATTGCCATTAATCCGCCTCAAAGTAGTCCTCCTCACTTTGAATACATCCCATTATTATTGCCACTTTCTGAAGGAATTCTGAAAGTCTTCTTGCATGAGTGTGTTTATGAGGTGTGATTAAAAAAATGTGGTGAATGCTTCTGCTAAGTACCATCAAATAGAAAAGTAGGCTTATAAAAACATTATGGTGAGCCCTCATCCATCTTATTCACCAGATCAGCGCTGTGCAACTTCTGGATCTTCCCCAAATTGAAAATGACCATGAAAGGCTTTGAATCTATTCTGAACATTGAGGCAGCCATGACAGTACAACTAAAGAGTACTTCCAGGACTACTTCAGAAAGTGGCAAGAACAATGGGATAAATGTGTTTGAAGCAAGGCGAGTATTCTGAGGAGGATTAATGGCAATGTGACTTTTACTGTAATAAATTTTTGAAAAAATTTAAACATTGACTGTAGTTTTCAATCATACCTCATATATGTTGTATTTGTTTTTTACAGGTCTGATTTTTTTTTTTTTTTGTACTGGGGATTGAACTCGGGACCTTGTGCTTGCAAGGCAGGTGGCAGAACCACTGAGCTAAATCCCTGGCAGGTCTGATTTTTTAAATGGGATCTGTTTGGGTGTATTTTTCCATAAAGAAATTTTAATGTGAATATAGGTGGGCCTATAAATATTTTCCTATGTTCCTCTACTCTTGCCCTGTTTTGGAAAGGCCATAGTTATCCTATAGTTATTCTAACAAA
Source organism: Heterocephalus glaber (assembly GCF_000247695.1). The sequence continues at coordinate 6,784,855 of NW_004624776.1, read as the reverse complement.
TAAAAATATTTGTTCCTTTCCTTATATTTTTCTCTTCTTCACTTGCTTTGTTTGGGTAGTCAGGCAAGCAGCTATCTAACGCCTTCTACCCCCTTTCCTCACCACCACTCTTTTCCTTCTAATCCTTCTCCACACTTCCTATTTTTGGTCCTTTTTATTTCAGATATTATGAGTATATAGTGATGTCTGTGTTTAAATTTGTGTTTTTATGAAGAATAACAAGCATATTTTTTGACCATTGTAAAGTGTCTGATTAAATCATTTGCCATATTTGAAAAATTGAGTTACTGTATCTGTTTCCTTTATGGTTTGTAAAAATTTGTTAAAAGTTCTGGGTATGAGCTAGCCTGATTTGATTCATTACTGATCTTATACCTAACTATCTGACTGAATTCACATGTAAAGTTGTTTCTATAGCTGTAAAAAATTTACTACATGTACAATCATGGCATTTTTAAATAATGAGTTTTACTTTTTTAAGGAATTAAAATTTTCCTTATATTTTTTCTTTTTCTTGACTTACTGCATTGGCCAGAACATATAATGCAATGTTGAATAGAAGAAGTACTGGACATGCTTATTTCTTCCCTAATATTAGGGGCAAAAAATTTTTCACAACTCTGTAATTATATATTTGGGTTTGCTATTTTACGTGTCTGCATGTATATACTCTACATTCAATTAAGATTTTACTATTGGCAAGGTGTCTCCTTATTTCTTATACATAATTTAAAAAACTAGACATTTGGAAAAGGTAATAGCCAATAGAACCTTCCAGTCATGAAATTCACCTTGGAAGAGAGCATTTAAACAATTTATTGAAACATTTAGACAGAAGAGCAAGTGAAATTAAAGTGTTTGGACACACTAAACATACAAAGAGTGATGATGTTTTCATAGAAAACAATTACTGGTGCAACCACTGTGGAAATCAGTATGTAGATACCTCAAAGGACTAGGGCTTGAGGTCTCATTTGACTGAGCTATTCCCCTGCTGGGGATCTTCGTGAAAGAAATTAAAAGAATCATACCACAGCGATATATGTGCACCCATGTTCATAGCAGCACAGTTTGTAATAGCTAAAGCTTGGAAACAGCCCAAGTGCCCATCAACTGGAAACTGGATAAAGAAGATGTGATTTTTTAATAAAATGGAGTACTACTCAGCCACAAAGAATGAGAAACTAAAGCCATTTATAGCTAAATAGATGCATATTGAGGCCATACTCTTAAGTGAAATAAATAGGACACATGTGTGTAGATACCAAATAGTTTCTCTAGTGTGAGAAACTGAAAGTGTAAATAAGGATTAAAAGGATTAAAATGAATAATTGATAATTTGAAATAGGAAGAAAGGGTCCAAAAGGATAGGGGTGGTGTGAGGGGAAGGGGAAAGGAAAAATTATAAGAAAAGAAAAAAAAATGGAAACGAAGTCTATGTAAATAGGGAAGGGTAGCAAGGGTGAAGGGAGCATAGGGAATGGGGAAAAAATAAGAACCAAGATACATCATGTACAGGTCCAAGCACCCAATGAATGTAAACGTATTGTGCACCTAAAATGTACTGATGAAAGAATTTAAGGAAAAAAACCTATTATTGTTGCACCTTCTCCTGCCCACCAAAGTAGGGAGAGCTGGAAAGATAAAAACCAAAGTAGACTTTAAGTTGACAGATGGGTCATAAATATCAAGTGTGTTCTCTCAGTAGAGTCATGAAGTCTCCTGCAATATGATCTGTAACAGAAACGCTTGGGCACACAGCTTCCATATGTCAATTATGTTACATGATGGCTTTACTCCTACTAGCCCAACTCAACATCTAGCCTCATTACTGCAGACCCATTATTTGATAAATGATGTTCCCTTCATTACTTTCACAGCCTTTGATTTATACATTTTCATCTTAACTGAGCCTGCAGAGATACTAGTTGAAATTGTTTTAAATCATTTTGATGACCTGAGATTGAATGATATATCAGGTACACACACACACACACACACACACACACACACACACACACACACACAGAAGAAACAATAATAACATAAAAATCCAAATTCATAGCCAGCATTCTGTCTACAAAGTCTTTGGCATTAGGTAAGCCACATTCTTCCAGACATGAACAACCATTTTTTAAACTGAGCTATGCAGAAAGACATATTCTGACTTTGTGGTTTTGAGTGGAAAAACTAGATGAGACAAAATTAGGCACATTCAGGGTAGTAGGGCCATAGATATAAAAAAAGAAAGAGAAAAAAGTCATTGTAATCCAGAATGGACAGTACCTAAAAGTTTATCTTGATTGCAGGTAGTTGTCTTATGTGTTTTACGTTTTTTGGCCTGTTAGTCTGGCTGTTAATCTGTTTATATGATAATTAAATTTAAAGGACTTATAAATAAGTGAATCTGACACTGGCAAATAAAAAAGGGGGTTGGAGAGGAAGGGAGAAAAAAAGGAACTGAGATGAGTTAAGTACATGTATTAATTCCTAATAGTGAATATGATCATTATGTACTGCAAAATTCCTAAAATATACAAAATTAAAAATAGACTAGATGAGAAAGTCCACAGAAGAGACAGCAAGAAATGTGACCTTAGAGTCATGACTTTCTTTCATGTGCATTCAGAGGTTTCTTTTGGGCTAAGTAGGTTAGCCAACGGATTTTGAGGAATGTAGAATATGTAGTATGATGAATTTAAGACTGAATTTTAAAGACTGAATTTAAGACTGAATTTTAAACACTCTACAGTTTAAGACTGAATTTTAAACTTTAAGACTGAATTTTAAACACTCTACAGTTGCACAATACGGGGACATTGGTCTGTGTCATTGTTTGGAAATTGATTCACAGCCTTGTTTAGATAGTAGAATTATTATAAATCAATGAATTCATTTTAGAAACACACCAATATTATTTTCTTATGAAACCAGCCACCACTTCAGATGTATGAAATGTTATCTTTCGGGAAAAATTCAATCAAATTCAGCAAGACCATCTGATCCTAATTTTTTGTATTTATTTCTGTTTGCTCTTGATTTGTCAGAGTTAGTCTTTGCTGACTTTTGTTAACAGATGAACTTTACTTCCAGATGCATGAATACTATTTGTGGGAGAAAAATCTAAAATTGAATAAATATTTTCAATTCATCTAGGTTCCTCACTCCTCCAGGTAATTTGAAAAAGACTGTTGTCATAATTTTAGAATTGAACACATTTGCCTATCTCAGCTGCCAAATTTCTTTTTGAGAGTCACTGTTTCATCCAATACAGAAAGCAGTACCTAAGCATTAAAAGGGTATGCCTCCTATTTACCCTTCTTTATAGCTGGAAATGTTTGTTCATCTCACTTAGGAGAAACTATTGAGCCTTCAATTTTTTATCATGTTGATTTAATACCTAGCAAATTCTGTGTTAAATGGTTGAAGTAATGGAAAAATATATTACCTTACTATACAATTCAAAACATTTTGAGTTCCTGCCACAGTTTAAAGCAAATAAGTAAAAATAAATTAAAAATGCCATTATCCTTCCCAAGTCTGTTTGAAATATTTAAATTCAGATGAGAAAAGAGATATGGGAAATGTCAGCATATGTAAAGTATATGTGATAGGTTTTTGGTAAAACCCTGAATTTCAGAAATCTGGCCATGTGAAGCCTAGAAAAAGAGGAAAGGAAGAGGAAAAAGAGGACAGGAAAGAACAAAAACATAAGGAGGAGACACTGAATATGGGAAAAGACAAAAGTAAATTTGAAAAAAAACCGCTATATTTTTGCAAAAATATGAACTGTTTTTGTTTCCCCTCAAATTGTGGCAGGGCAAGGAAAAGAAGGTATATTAAGAGTCACAAGATTGCAAATTGAATCCACAGGAAGTACAGAGTAAAAGAATCTTGTAAAATCCATACCAAGAGAGATGCAAATGAAAGAAAAAGCATCTGCCCCTACCCTCCCTCCTGCTTTGGGGTGGGAAATACTGGACAACAGAGTCTCTCCTCGGCCTATCAGGTTGGCTTTATGGTGCCAATTGAAGAACTCTAGCAAGCTCACCTCAGGCCAGCCAACATCTACACCCAGAGCAGTCCCTTGTTGGGAGAACCTTTCAGATGTGCTTCTGGATGTTCTATTCCAATGGGAGAAATATCTCTAAGTCAGGGATGATTCCCTGGCTCCCCTTTCTGAGTGCTTAGCTAATCTATTTGGCCAAGCCATTGAGGTCTACAGGGATGCTGGAGCTGAAAAGAAGCACTCAGACCAATTGTAGGATGGGGGACACACCCCACATTTATTCTTTTCCTATCTCCTCACTTTACATAGCTTTTTGGATCCTTCATATGTACCAGACCACTGTCTTTGACACTTGGTGATACAAAATCTCAATGAATTTGCATTCAAGAGGAGGGAAAAGGAAACTTAAAGACATACAATTGAACTTTTTCAAATTTTTACAGTTTATATGAAGGAAATAGGATAAAGTGGTAGAGAATAACTTTAGGGAAACCGGTCAAGAAAGACCTTTCTGATTTAATGGCAAGAATGAGAATCCCCTCACCCTGGTAGCTAAGCCCCAGGACAATGAGGACCTGCCTGGCTTGTGCATTATCCTGATAATTTTGTGAATTCTGACAAAAGATATGAACCCTGGGTCAGAGACAGAGAGTTGTATTTCTCACAGCACAGAGAACAGCATGAACTTCATGTATACATCAATTCATCCCTCATTATGAATCATTTAAAGCTAGATCTAGGTCAACATCTTCAAATGGAACTATGGGTAAAGCTGTTGATGGGTCAGAATTATATTGGAGAATGGCCTGTTTGGCAGTGGACTCTTCCTTAGAGTTACCTTGGGAGATGGTGTCCCTGGAAGCTTGATGGCCCTTGCAGTGGATAATTGCTACCTCACATGGGAGATTTACTGCCTTGAGCAGGTTCAGGATCTCTGCTGTATGTTTCATTGGAGCCTGGTGACTAGTTAAAGTCGACATTCTTTCCAAATGGCTGCATGTGCATGTAGGAACAGAAAGACATATCTGGAGTCAGTGTGTACATATATGTTAACCCTCTTGGCCTGGGCAAGTTGGAGTGCCTTGGAGAGGGTAATAAGCCCTGCCTTCTGGGCAGAAGTCCCGGGGAGAACTCCTCTCATTTCAGTGATCTGGGTGGGACTGACTTGTGTAGTGTGCCCTCTTAATGCCATCTTTTATGAAACTGCTGCCATAAGTGAACTATGTGATAGCTGGCCCCTAAGATCAGGATGGATGGCATAATTTTAGGTTATGGACTGTTCACAGTCATGCTGTGTCTATTGGTTGGCCATGAAGAGTGTGGCTGGGTTTAGAACAGTGCAAGACTGAAGAGAAACATCTGGATATTCTGTAAAAATGGCCTGATATTTAGTGAGTTTTTCTCCAGTCATCTACAAATCTCCTTTGAGTTCTTAACCAAGACTTAACTTGATATGGAGTAGGAACTAAGAGTTTTTGTCCTAAAGGTATCTTAGAAGCTTCCTGGACTGAGTGCCATAGCAGCTATCACTTGTAGGCAGGTAGGCCATCCCTGTGATAGTTCATCCAGTTGCTCAGAAAAGTAAGCAGCTGTTCAGTTTTCCTAAACTAGACATTACATTAGTATTCCCATGGCTATTCCTTGCTTCTCAGCCACAAAGAGAGAAAAAGGCTTAGTTCTGGGTCTGTTTTAAGGCTTTAAAAGCCTCTTGAGCAGCTGCTGTCCATTTTAGGGGTTCAATTTCTGGTCCTCAAGTTGCCTCACATAGTGGTTGGCTATTACTACAAAGTAGGACATCTATATATGGCAGAACCTGCCCATTCCCAAGAAAGCTTTCAGTTGCTGTTTAGACTCTGGAGGACCCAGATGTCAGATTGCCTTTGTTCTCCTTGAGGATGGTTGTCTTTGTCCTTTGAGGACGAAGGTAAGATATATCCAAGATAAATCACCTTTTGTTGAGAAATCTGGGTCTTGTGTTGGAATACCTTATAACCTGGTTTTGCTACAAAATTGAGTGTCTTGTTGGTGTTCTTATCACATAACTCCTTAGTGGGGCTACAAATGAGCAGATCATCTACATAGTGTAATAGGCCTCCCCTTTTGAAATTTAGGTCTCTCAGGTCTTGGGCTAAAGTCCTTGCAAACAAGTAGGGACTATCTCTAAAGCCCTGGGGCAAGAGTCCAAGTATATTGTTGGTGAAGTCCTGTTTGGAGATCCTTCCATTCAAATGTGAACAACCACAAAAAAATGTGAACAAATGTTGGGAGCTAGAGTCCACATGGATAGATAAAACTGCATCTTTGAGATCAAGGTCAGAGAACCATTTAGTGCCTCTGAGGATTTGTGCTAAAAGGGTATATGGGTCTGCTAATAATGGGTGAAGAGGTACCACTGCCTCATGGATGGCTCTGAGATCTTGTAGTAGACAATATTCTCTTGATGGCTTGACTACTGGTAAAATGGGTGTACTGCACAGAGACTGGCATGACATCAGTAATCCTGTAGCCAAAAATGTATCAATAATAGGCTTGAACCCCAGTCTAGAATCTTTCTTAAGGAAGTACTGTCTCCTGTAAGGAGATAGATTAGGGTCCGCTCAGCTGAATATCTATAGGAGTAGCCTTGACAGCCTTCTCCTGAGTGCTATTGTACCATGCTTGAGGATCTATTTCTGGCAGAGACATTGAGCTCTATGTAGTCAGGCTGACTGGGTTCTTAGAGACTAGGACATGGGTTGCCAGAGGTTTGAGTATCAGATTGGCCCTGAGTAGGAAGAGTATATCTCTTCTAATTATTAGCATGGGGCACTCAGGTATCGCCATAAAGGCAGCTTGGAAAAGGAAATTTTCCAAAAGGAAGTTTAGAGTAGGGGCAAAGGATACTATCCAGTTAACACCCTGAGGACCCACAACAACTTTAGAATGGGATGTAAGATCACCCTAGTAAGAAACTAGAATGAGTAAGTGACACCAGTATCACAGAGGAATGTAACCTGTTTACCCACTACATCTAAAGCTATGCAAAGGTCCTATGGAGTAATTGTGATACTCTTGTGGAGGAGCCTTGGAGGCTGGCTCAGGCATCATCACCACTGATCATCTGGATCTTCCTCCCTGGCCACTGTGGAAGCCCTTAGGATGACCTTGTTCCTCTTTGGGCATGAAGGCAGTCTCTCTTCCAATGCCAAGAGTCTTCTCCCATGTTCTCACAAGTCCAACAAGGTCTAGATGGTTTCTGAGGGCATTCTTTTTCCTGGTACCCTCTTTGCTGGCACTTGAAGCACTCTGACTTCTCCAGTCACTCTTTGGATTAACTTGGATTTCCCTAGAGTTTTGGACTCTCTTATGAACCTTATCAAATTGGGCAAGCATGGCTTCAGCCTCCTTTCCTCACTCAGTTCTTATGTGTCCTCTATTTCATCATGGTTATTAAATACCAAATAAGCTTCACTGACAAACTGACTTATTTCAGTTTGTAGGTTCAATTAATTTTTGGAACTTTTTCCTAATATTTGGAGCTGACTGACTGACAAAATACTCCATTAGGATAATATGACCTTCTCTAGACTCAGAGTCTAAATTAGTATATTTCCAGAGTGTCTCTTCAAGCTGAAGCTCAAAAACAACTGGATTTTTTTGGGAGAAGACTCTTGACATTAGAATAGAATAGTAAGATGGAGGGAGGAAGCAAGCTAGCATTAGAAAAGTAGTCTTATACTACAAAGCTACTGTGATAAAAACAGCATGGTACTGGCAAAGAAACAGACCTGAGGACCAGTGGAACAGATTAGAAGATGCAGAAACAA
>NW_004624776.1:6736682-6749394 GCF_000247695.1 Heterocephalus glaber | reverse complement strand
TTGCAAGTCAGAATCTAGAAGACTTCCTTCTCCTTTATTTCCATATCAGCCTTTTCATTTAACAAGCACCACTTTCTTCCAATTCTGTCCTCTAACTATATCATGAATGTACCCATATCTTTGGCCACAATGCTGGGGGTACCCAGCAGAGATCAGAGGTCAAAATTCAAAAGTTGGCCTGCTGATTGACTTCCATAGGCCGTGGTCATCTTCCCAGAATCAGTTCAGCCTCAACAACAGGCTTTCTGAAGTGCAGTTCCCATCAGACTACTTCCCTCTGATGCCCCATTGCTTAGAGGATAAAATCCAAGTCCCTAGTGTGGTGTGTGATGCCGTATGACCTGTGTCACCCAGTCCTTCAGCAACAGGCACCTGCTCCTCTGTGACTCTCAGCTCTGCTCATCTATTCTCTCCACTGCCCTTTGCTTCCTCTTCCCCTGCTGCCTCCTTATAGGAATCCTAAAGTCCCCAAATGTATGGGTTCTCCTTCTCTAGGACAGTGTGTGGGCCACACTGCTTCATTATGGGGTGGCAAATTGCCTCTAATGGCACGTGCACAGAGCAGTGACTGTATTTGTTCACACTTGTGAGAGGGAGCACAGTGTAGTGATTGGAGCCAAGTGTCTGGATTTCCATCCTGGCTCTGCCACCTATTTACTCCTTATGGTGATGTTGGACAGGTCTCTTACCAATTCCCTTCCTAGAATTCTCATCTGTGCAGTCAGGATCATAAGAACAAAATCAAATTCACAGAGGATGGAGCAAGCCTACCTGTGTAATGTTTAGAACAGTACCTGGCATATTATAAGCACTCAATAAATGTTAACCATTATCTGAACTGTATTCCTCTTTCCTCACCCATGGGGCACTATTTAAACCGAGAAGCAGTATATTACTATGTGTCAGGTGTTTGCACTTCACCGAGTCCTCTCAAATAAAGTAAGTGTCAATTGTTCCTTCCTCTCTCTTTTTCCTCCTCTTCTCTTTCTTTCCCACTGTCTTTCTGTCTTTCTTTCCTTCTCTGCCTATCTTAGTGCCAATAATCCCCATTTTGAAGATGAGAAGCCTGAGTTGTGGAGATTTTTGTTCTCATGTATGTATATAACTAGTTAAGTGGCAGCCTAAGTCTGGCGTTGTTGTGTGCATGGTTGTACTGTGTTATTATTTTTGCTACACATAGCATGTAACACCTACACTGCCACTGGTGCACTCTAAATATTTGTAGAATGAGTGAGAGAATGTGAATAAGTTAACAGTGACATATGAGTGTAAATATAGTGAAATCAGGTTTGGACAAAGACATCATATGCTCTGAGTGCCTGGCTGAGTGGCCTATAGCAGAGGTATTTGGGTTGTGCCAGCTCAGTGTCAAGTTGAGAGCTTGCTGAGTGGACAAGAGGGCCCCTAAGTCCATGTGCACCAGCTTTTAAAAGCCAGTCTGGCATTTTGCCTAGAATTTACATTAATCTCAACAACCTGGACCAAAATCTTCATTTTCTTCCTCTGTGAGGAATAAGCAACATATTTTAGCCTCCCTTCTGGTCCTCCATAATTCCTCAAAATTACTTAGTTTCCAGGACTACATTTGCAAATTCCCTCGTGATTTTAGCTCTTCTGAGCAAGGATTTAAAAATAATTATCTGCTTTTTATTACTTCCATAGTCGACTCTCATCTCTACTGCCTTTGCCAGGAGTTTCCAAGTTTGAAATTCATGTTTCGTGATGGTACTGCCTGGGGAAAGAAAGATCATTTCTGTGTGGAGGGGAGGCAAAGGCCAGTGTCATGTCATCAGAGATACTCCTTTGACTCTCTAACCCAAAGTTTTCTGTCAGGCCATGCCACTGCCATATTATCCTGTGTTATGGCCTTAAGAACTTTTTTTTTTATATAAACATCTTCAGCCAAAAAACTGCATCTTTTTCATCCCTGTCCATCAGAATGTAAGCTCCATGAGAGCAGAGCATCACTGATCCTGCTCACGACAGGGATGTGTCTTGAAGTTGCCCAGTAAATACTTGTTGAATGTGTGAAAGGAGGATGCAAAAGCCATGGAAGAAAAGAAGATGCAGAAGAAAATGAAAAGCAGTGAAGTTTCTCTGGGGGCCTAGAGAATGCTGTACTTACTGCTGCCAAAGCTCTTTCCTTTTCTGTCAAAACTTTCTTATTTACTCTATTGTTCTCTATTCTATTCTTTCTCCACTACCAGCCTGTAGGATTTAAGAGCTTGGTAATGTTTGCTTACCTTTTCATTCATTCCTTTAATTTGCTCATCGAGGATTTATTGAGTCTGACTATAAACAAAGCAGTGGTCTGGGATCTGGGTATCCCAGGCTGACAAAGAGGAAGCCAACATGACAAAACCCTTTTCAGACTTTATAATTATGCTTTTGGCTAAGCCTGTTGTGTCAAAGAAAAAGCTCCTTCTCTTTCTGCCTGGAAAGACTGTATTTGTAAACTTTTAGCTACAACAGCACAACCTGTTCCCTGTAGTCCAACTTCACTTCCTGAGGAAACTGTCATCAACCTGTTTATGGTTGAAAAGATTAAAATTTTAATTAATATAAGCACTTTCATAAGATATCACAGATAGGATTGATTTTCTTTTTTAGATAAAGATAGTAATCTATATTCCTTTGCATTATCAGTGGAATAATGTATGTGTTTTACATTTAAGTATAGGTCAACAGTCTGAGTGAATTATGACAATAAAATACTTTCATTTCTTTTGTTTTGTGGTAATAAATATTTTATTCAAATTTTTTCTTTCAAAGCCTTGCCATGCCCAGGATATATGCAATATGGGAGAAATACAGTGGCACCTTGGTTCACGAACACTTTTGTTTGCAACAATTTGATTCACTAACAGAAGCCTTTGGCAAAATTTTGTTTTTGTTTGCAAATTCTGCAATTCAAAGGCCTTGTAAGGACTGATCTGGAGAGGAGGGCATCTGGCAGAGACTCACAGATCGGTCCACATATCTTTCCTGCCCTCTTCTACCCCTTGCAGGAAGAGTCTTCTTCTGTGACGGGGCGGTGGGGAGAGAACCTGGCTCCTCACCAGCTTTATTCCCAGATCTCTTATCAGAGCTTGTATATTCCCATAAATTCTAGGCTTCTAAAACTAAAAGGCAGAAAGATATTCTTTTCCCTTTTATTCCCATCTGTCATCATCTGTCTTTACCCAATGCTGCAGCTTTAAAACTAGGGTGGGCCAGTGCTGTGCAGTACCCTGCTCTCCTGCTGCATCTGACCATCTGCAGTAGTGTTGTGAAATAGGGAGGTTGTACTCTCTGGGTTTGATGCCTTGCTTGAAAAACAGTACAGTGACACCATGGGAAGAATTTTTGACTCTTAACCTTTAATGGCTAGTTGTAATATTGAATCACAACTGTGTAGCTCACCCTACATCCAAGGAAAAATTTCAGGATCTAGGGGGGAAAGCTGAGCTTGTTTCTTTTCCACTTTTATTTTCTATTTAGGTATTGAAAAACCACTGAGGGATGGACCTGGATGAAAAGGAACCCAGCAGAAGATGAAACCAAATGACAACCAGTGGCATTTCTCCTAGCCTCACGTCTCCTCTGCTTACCTGGGAATTGTGTATAGAGAACTCATGTGCTTCTAAATGGAGAAAAGAGAAGTTAATACCAGAGAAGTAAATAGCCAGTCACTATTTTTTTCAAGAATCTGCAATTGCTCATGGATTTAAATCCATGAGGTTAAGACTGAAAACAAATGGAGCATGGATGACAAGAGAGAACACCTGGAAAAGGCTGAGAGGTCTGCAAAGGATGGCCAGTTTCCCCAGCAATGTTCTTTCTTCCCCTTCCCCTGTTCCTATTTCCCCTCCTCCTCTTTCTGCTGCTGCTTCTGCTGGCCAGTATTTACGGAGTGCAGACCCTATGCAGACATTTTTCAAGACCTCACACAAATGAGTCCATTTAATCTTCATAGCAACTCTGTTAAGTAGGTTACCATCCTCATTTACCCGCCCCCCCCCCCCCCCCCCCATGATTTGCCTAAGATGGTGCCGTACGTAGCAGAGCTGGGACATGACTTCAGGCAGAATAAACATGTAGCTCCTAATAATAACTCTGGAACACTTTCACTTATGGGATCATGGAGCTGTCGCGGGCGGAGACAGGTAGAGAGTCCTCGCCGTCCTGGGCCTGACTTTGGACAACGCAGATGGTTGTGGAAGAAATCAGTTCGAGTCTGAAAGCATAGAAGCACAGTTGTACTTTTATTCAGCAAGCGTGCAAGAGTACAGCCGCCTTCTCTCAGAGAGACAGGCAGGGGTGCCTGAAACGGAGCCACGGTTGAAGGGGGGCTCAAGACGCTGGTTTTATAGTGGTTGGGGCCTATCTTGGCTCTGGGCTGAGGGTGCCCCTACTTGATTGGTTAATGATTAACTTGGCTTGTTACTAGGGACAACAGGGAAAGGTCTTTTCAGGGGCCTTTTACATCTTAGGGCCAAGGTTTTTTTCTTTTTGATCTCAGCAAACCAAGCTTTGCAGGGTGCAGCAAGAAGAGAAGGTGCAACCTCAGCAGACTGTCAGCTTTTCACGGGGCCTACTCTGCCTGCGATCTGCACTCCTTCAGCTGAGGGGGGGGGGTCCCTCATCTCTCCCTGCCTACACATCTGTATCCCTACAGAGCTTGCTCGAAGAGCCTATTCCTGAGGGGCAGCTATCAATTTGGACTTAGAAAATCTGAACTTTAAGCTTGCTCACCAAAGTGTTCAAAGGATAATGAATGAATTAACATCCTCCCTCCCTCCCGCCCTCTCTGGCACCAACCATACTCTTCTAGATTTCAACTTTATTCTAGCCCAAACCTGCCCCAAATCATTGACTCTGTTTGTGGAATACCATATTTTTTCCTGAAACTTCAGGCAATTTTATAATTTACTCCATAGTTATATCTGTGTTTATTTTTATACTTCTACTATATCGACTCAACCACAAGTCCAGGTTGGTAGATTGTGCACATGTCTATCAGTAAGATCTGCATATCTGAAGAATCAAGAAGAAAGCTGAGCGAATAGGACAGACAGCAGAGGAAACAGTTACATCCTCCTATGACTGATGGAGAGCTGACTTTCAGAGCCCCATTGAAGATTCTAACAGCAGCCATGCAGTATTTGACACTGTTCGCCTCGAGCCTGCCTTAAGGACTTGGGTTGTGTCCTGGGGACCCTGCCCTGAACAAGGTGTACACATCACCATCAGTGTCATGTCAGGTGCAATATGAAGGGCCAGCCCAACATGCACAGGTATGAACATTCTCATAACTGGTCACCCTCAGCCCCCCTGGGCCTCTTAATACTGACTGAAATTTGAGTGCTTTACAACAAGGATCAGACACCCAGATTCACTTGGAATTGTTACAGGATCAGTCTCCATCCTACAACTTTAACATTTGACTGACTACTTTAGTGGCTTATGTTCTCCTGATCCTCACCTCTGCCTTTTATATGCAAGCTTGAGCATCCCTCTTTTGAGAGTGAGCATAGGGGTTTTTGGAAACCAGAGGAGCCAATGTAAAATAAAATTTCCACTGGATGCTTGGGCATGGCTCAGGGACATAGGGACATTGGCAGCCACTCATAGCTCCAAGTCTTGGGCTTCCACTCAGCCTGAGGTTAAATCACCCTTGCCCGTGTATTGGAGACAATGCCTGGAGTCCCCAAGGGTGAGTCACTTTTCCAGACTGGAAGAGGCTGAGTCCTATTAGCCCTGTTAGACCTAGAGCCCATCCTAGTTACTGCCTTATAGGCAAAGGAATAACCATACAGGGCTTTGAAGCACTGGTGGATACACCTCACATAGAGCTGGAGGCTACACAGGGATGACAGAAGTCAGCCGAGAATCTGTATTTTGGTACACCTCATAATAAACATAAAAGCCTCTCAAAGGATTTGAAACTCTTTGAGGCACAGTATGCTTCAGGCTGCAATCCTAGGAGATGTTTTCCTTTCTACAGCCCATCAGAAACATTAATTACAACTCAAAATACACTCTGACAAACAATTACAATCATCACAGTTAATAAGGCAGACCTTGCTGAGGGTACTTAAAAAGATATTGCCAAGATCCTGTCTTTCAGTTACAGTCTTGAGAACTGACTTGTCTCTGGACAAGAAGAGCAGGACTATGTGGTTGTGCCTGAGTGCATCCCTTCCTGCGCCAAGCTGTTCTCAGAGGGCCAGGTCCAAGATACCACAGGAGCGAAGGCTATGTCCCAACCTGGTCCTGCTTCTCAAGGACTGTGAAGCTCTGAGAAGATCCAGACTGCTGAGCAAGTTTTTCCATCCATGGAATGGGCACAGCAGTGTCTAACTCATGGGGTTGTCCCATAATGAAAGTTTAGGACAGCAACAAAGTCAGCATTTATAGCCTTTATTCTTATTTTTACTCTAGAACATACCACAGTTACTAAGATACAAGGAAGGGGCTTGCTTTTATGTTCTTGTACTTGCTTCTTTATTTTAACATTTTTTATGTTATAAAATAAATCAGCATACAGAAAAGGTGCATAAATCCATGCAGTTTAATGAATTTTTCTGAAGCCAAGTCTGTAATTGGCTTCTGGGTCCAGGAAAGGCTATTAGTGATGCCACAGGAAGAAGCCTCTCTCTGGTGGGTCCCACCCCTCCCCTCATTCCGTCCTGGCCCATGGTTCCTGCCTGACAGAGCTCCTTTGCTAAGGCTGGAGTCATCTCTCACACAGCTTCCACATAAGGGTAGCAAGGCTCTTTGGAAATAGCCCTTCTCTGGCACCTTGCAAATCACACTTATAGCACAACCTACCAGTCCCTGGATTGTAAAGGTGCCAATAGCGGAGCCTACCCAAGTCAATCCCATGCCCCCATCAAACACAGATCACCATTTGTTTGGAAGTCATTGCCACACAGGCTATGGCTCCTTCCCAAGGCAAAGAGACAGCTGCATATCCTGAGTTATAGTCCAATCATTTTTTATTTCTATGCCACCTCATTATCTTCTCTAAACCATTCAGAGACAAAGTTCTGTAGAATCTTTTTCTCCCAGTACCTCTAGACTCCATTGCCCCTGGTATTATACTTGTAGAGAGAAGGGCTGGTGACTTGTCTCTCAATAGATTGCTTAAGTTTTCAATAGTATATCCAATAAGGACTCTTGTTCCCTTAGTGTATCAGTTCTTTTTTTTTTTTTTTTTTTGGTACTGGGGAATCAAACTTGGGTCCTTGTGCTTGCACAGCAGGCAGTGAAACCACTGAGCTAAATCCCTGGCCCTAGTGTATCAGTTCTTGATTTGGTTTACTTTTGTTCTCAAGCCTTAGAAAAAAGGCTGGCCTGATTATTTAGGAGAAATTTGTCTATTTCAAAAAACTTCTCCCATTTCATTTGTGAATTCAGTATTAATGGAGTACCTCTGTAAATAACAGGGTAGGATAGGAGGCACCAAACCCCAGGAACTGCCATATGGAGTAAGGTTTTTTTGTGGGGAGTGGTGGGTGATTTGTCAAGGCCGTGCAGGCCCCCTGTCGAGTGCCCAGTGCTCAGAAATCACTTCATCCATAACTGGTTGAAAGAAACTACAGGCGGTCTTGGGCAATTTGAAGCCGGGTAAATTCTGTCTGCATGGTAAACTTGGTTGGACCAACCTTAATCTGGGGAATTCTGTAAGAAGTAACCTTGTGAATTTAGAATCACAAAACTGAGTTCTCATGTTCCATTCAGGTAACAATTCTATGAAAGCACAGAGAGGTTGGTGACAATAAATGTCAAGGCATGACCATATTGCTTCCCAGGTAATCACCAAGGAGTGCTGCCTCTATATAGAGCACTGAGTCTTTAGAGAGTCTTGCCACTAGCCAGGACAGTTCTACAACAAGGCCAGCATTTGAACATCTACTTTGGCATTTCCTGGACACACCTAATAGTCACAGAGATCCATAGAAATGAGGGATTTTTCAAGGAACATAGCCTTGAAATATAGTAAATTCTTAGTGAAAATTTACTGGGTTGAAGTAGAGTTATGCAAGGTCGTGCTTTTTCCAGCATCAGAACACCTTAAAATTGAATTCAGATGATTAAGTACATATTTTGGTAATAACTAATAGCTAACTATTTTGGATTCTTACTTTGTATATAGGCCTGCACTTCAATAGTTGAAAGCATAAGCAGAGGGCTAGAGAGATAACGTGTCAGATTGCAAAGTCATTTTTAGAGCAACTACAGAAAGTGCTGATGCTTTTGCTAAGAGCCCATGGAAACTGTCAAATCTATTAAAAATTGGGTAGGTGGATTATATTCCATTATGTCCCCAGATTATCTTCCTAATTTAGAAAATAAGACAGTTAAATGGCCTCTTTATTGAATTAAATATCTCATCAATGTTACAGTATCATCTTTTACTTTGTTCAGGCTAAGCTAAATCAAATAGACAGAGGGGGGCCATCACATCATATATCATTAGTGTACAATTCAAGGCATGCAGAGGTCAGAACACTTCATTGTAAAGTTGCTTTTCATTTGAAACAATCTCATAAAGCATCAAACATTCAAACTGACTTGCTGAGGGATGGGGAGGTGGTAATCAAGACAAAAATACTACAGTGTTTAGAATTATACTAAACATTGGCCTGCATTACCGGTCTAGAATTTGTACTGTATAATAGTAAGAGTTAAAATCTTATTCTCTTTTTTTTTTGGTACCAGGGATCGAACTCGGGTCCTTGCACTTGCGCATCAGGCGGCGAAACCACTGAGCTAAATCCCCGGCCCTAAAATCTTATTCTTCATACCATACAATGTACTCATTCTTACATGTGCTCATGCTAACATGTACATATGTAGATCCAAAGTCAAGTCTAAAGAACTATGTGAGACCAGGGGAAGAGGAAATAAAATGCTGAAGACCAAGAGACAAGAGAGTATACAAAATTACAGCGATTTTTACTATAGGAGGAGAGCAGACAAGATACATAGTGGTAGTGCTAGTGGTAGTGGTAGTGGTAGTGGTAGTAGTAGGTGGAGAATAAAAGAAAACCTTAAAGGGTGTGTAATCCAGGACTGGATCCTGCAGAGCCTTGTAAGCCAAAATAAGGAATTGGGCTTAATCCTAGGACCAATGGAGGACACCTCTGAGCAGTTTTAAGTAGGGATATCACATGACCAGACTTGTACTTTACAGATTCTTTAGTCTGCACTGTGGAGAACAAAGGGAGCTGGAAAGAGCTTGCTTTTTTTGATGAGAGAATGTTTGCTATTCTCTAGTGGCCATGTGTCTACAAATGATATACTAATAAGGTGAAAAATAAGATGGGAATGATAAATTGGGAGTCCTTTTGATAATTTGAACCTTATCTGGTAAATCCTGAGTGCACTATCAAATCCCCCCCCCCACCCATAGACTGCAGTTCTGTCCCGTATCTGTCCAGAACAGAAAGGACTTAGGATAAGATCATCATGTGCATAAATATCTCTCAAAGCATCTTTGGTTCAAATAGCTTTTAATTTAGTTAAGAAAAAGAAATACTGTTATCTTTTGATATTTCTGCCAAATAAAAACTACCCCAAGAGCCAGCAGCCTCCATAATCCCCAGAACTTGATGAGTGGTTAAATGAATCACTTTCTTTGGTTTGTTTGCTTTGGAAAAATTTATTATTTCATAGCAGGTTGAATTTACCCTAACTAGGATGGCATTTTTAAATTTTTGCCATATTTTGAAAGACTAGAGAAATGTTAACAGAGAATATGAGATAAGGTCACCTCTGTACAAGATTAATGACATTTTTAGAATTTTGCAGTTTGGAATTGAATGTTTTCTTTGGTCCAGATGAGTACAGCCTTCATTTCAAAGCTATTTTTCCCCTAATTTAAGATCATACTGACAATATACACTATGCACTTATGTTCTGATTTACACTACTTCCCATGATATATATTTATAATTTATGTCCTATGAATAGTTGATAACAATCCAAAATGCTATCAGTAGCTCCTTTCATATTTTAAAATCATTTTGCTTTCAGTTCTCCAATTACTCATAATAAATCCTTCTCCCCTCTTATTCCTCAGAGAAATCACTGGAAAGAGGACTCAGATTGTTTTTTTTTACAAGATGGGTAAACCAAGACTTTAGGGCACAATTTAGCACTGAAGAGACATCCAGAAAAAATGGAATTTGCATTGGGCTACTTCGTCAATTTTCTTAAAAATTCCATTTTGAACTTTGAAAATATAGTTTATCCATCTAAAATAAAATGATCAGAGTAAATTCTAAGTTCCTCTCTGTAGATACAGCTTTGGGCCACTCATTGCTTTTTCCTCCCATGATATTTCAGTCTATGTCACACATCCAGGTATCCAGAAAGCAATGTTTATAAAACTTCTGCTTTCCTTTAGTTTTTACCTGGCGGACCTTCTTCAGTCTTCTCCTGCCTAAGAGTTGAATGTGCAGTAACACAACTGACGTCGGTCAACTCAGTTGCACACTGAAGGCAGTGAGAACATACAAAGTTTGAAAAGTGCCAGTTGACGAAGGTACTTTTGTGGGTCCTCTTTTTAGGGAGTCTTACGTGTCTTGGAAGCAAGTAGCTTACTGAGACTTTGAAGCCAGGACAGACAGGAAAATATGAGTGTACAGAGCTCTCAGCGACCTGCCCAAGTGACAGGTCTTTCAGAGCAGAGCTCAGAGCCAGCACCCTCAGCCTGGTTCTGCTCAGCACCTCCTACTGGTTTCTCTTGCCTCTAACCTGTATTTACAGATCCAGAGTTCCCAGGGATTATCCTTTGCAGTGGAGTTCCCCAACCGTCCCCAAATCGTGATAAAGAATAGAGGTTAGATGTTCAGCACCTTGCCCAAACCCACCAACAGATAACAGCAGGATAAGAAATAGAAGCTATGACTGTTCAGTTGCCACGTGAACCGCCGACAGAGACTCGTGGGGGGCGGCAGCGTTGAGAAAGGAAAAAAGACAAGGAGGAGAAGGGGGTGTCCGGGAAAGGCGACGTGGTGACACCTGAGGCGTGGTGGTGGCGGTAGATCGGGGTATTCAAGGCTGAAGGAGCCCGGGACGGCAGTGGCGGCGGTCGGACAAACAGACTGTCCGAACCAGGTGGTGGCGGGACCAGCGGAGGAGCCGGAATGATGCGGGCCGTGAGCCTCCCGCCCAAGGAGAACGCGCTCTTCAAGCAGATCTTGCACCAAGACGAAAACAATTGTCCACATGTTCAGACATGAAAATGGTGATAATTCTTGTCCATACAATCAGACATAATAATCTTCATTAACTTGGGGGTGATGGCGTCTTTAAAAGCTATCTTTTGCTTTGTGTGTCAACGTGCTGAAAAGGGAATCACCAGGTGACAAGCCACCTCCCCTGGAAGACACAGGTGAATCTTTAAGTTCTGTTGAAGTAGAACATAAAGACTAATCAGTGAGCATGTGCTCACCAAGCAAAATTGTGGAAGAACTCTACAAAGACACAAGACGGCAGTCAATCAAAAAGTGAGCTTGTGAATTGGGGATGTCAGTAAATTTTGTACCTGCGTAAGTTGTACCACTTCAGGAAACAATTTTCATTATAGTGAGTTCCAGTGACCTAACCATGGAAAAATATCTCTGTTCATTAATATTTCAAGGTAAAGAGCACATATTTCCTCACGCTTGCTTTCTTGCTAGCATAATTTTATAATTAGTTGATTAGAAATTTTGACCCACAATTCCAGTTGAATTGATGTGCCTTATTCTATTCTATTGTGTTTTAGTAATGGTACTGAAAAATATAGGGTTATGAATCTCCATGCAACCTAAGTTCTCTTCCCATTCTAAATGTTTGAGTTCTCTTTCATTATTTTAAATAAGTTAAAGGGTCATCTATTAAAAGGATTTATTTTCCTTATTGCTCAATTGACACAATATTGGATTACACTAGAGATGTTGACATTTTGTTCCCACTGATAAGACTTGTGCTTGAAAATGCCATAAATGTAAATTATATATAATTATAGCTACATTTATTATTTAGTGCATAAATCGAGACAAAAGTTTTCTGCCATTACAAAGGTGAGATATTGACTATATACAATTGGCCCATGTAACATAGTTTGTCTGGCAATAAAGCACTGACTAATGCACTGTGTTCCACTGAAAGAGTTATTTACATGAGTGATCAGAAGATTCTGAGTAAGTATCAATGACTTGCAAAAGAACTTTAACCACTCTAAATGTAACAAGATGTACAAACTTTACATGCCAGTGAATATTTTAATGGTTCACTCTATATTTTCAATTAAATTCTTTAATGCATCCAGACTCACTTGACTTTTTCTTATTGACAAAACTTTAGAAACTGTATTAAATTATACAAATGGAGTTTCCAGATATTACAGAGTCTTTACAACCATCACTCATTTGTAAATCCATTTAATATAAATATATGTATATATGCAAGAAAGAAATTCCTGTGATATTATATTTCCCAATTAATAAAAATCCATATGACTTTCCATTGTTGTGTGAGAATTAAATAATTATACATTCATATTTAGATCTCAAAACAAATTTACTTCTAAAAAATTAAAAATTCTAAATTTTATTGTATGTTCAGGAAATATTTTTGTACTAAATTCCCTACCTAAAGGATCAAAATGAGAAAACATTTTCTTTCTTTCTTTTTTTTTGCTTAAATTCTTTTATTGGTACATTTTAGGTATATA
>NW_004624776.1:6718898-6729730 GCF_000247695.1 Heterocephalus glaber | reverse complement strand
TATATATGGTAAAAGAAAGTATAATGAGAGCCAAGTATATATCTCTTTTTCCCTCAAATTTAAATGAATTTTTAACTATTTATTTTCTGGCATCCCTCTATAAGAGTAAAGACACATAAGGTACAGAAAATGTAACCAGTCTCTTGATTAGTAGAGTCTAGATTTTGACAGCATCTACTAGTGGAGAGCTAACTTTCCTTGTGTATTTTTTACTTAATGACAAGTTCCTGGTATATCAGTCATTATTTAGTTTTGAAAAATTTTTGATATGTGTAGTTTAAGATTTTGTGATGTCAATTGTTAATTTATCAGGATTGGAATCTATGTTCCACCAAATACTTGCAAGACAGTACCACTTTATACCTCAGACTTTTCATCTAAAGATGATGTTAGTATCTTCCTCATTGGGTTGTATAAATTTAAAAGATATATGTAAAGCACATTAAGAGTAGTGCCCAACACATAATATATGTCCACAAAATTTTAGCTGTTGTGATGATTATTATATCAGGAAGCTGGTCAATAGGAATGTAGGAAATGGTAGCTTCCAGTTTTTACTACAAACGATAGAGATTATATGCTGACTAGAAGAGAATGAGTCTTGGCCCAGATTTTCCAAATGTCTCACTAGGTTCATAATGAGTCTACTTGGTATCTTCATACATAAAAAGAACAAGAGGTCATAAAAATGGAAATGTTAAGTGCCTGTAGCTGTTGCCTAGAACCCTTGGCCAGATCCCAGGCTATCTGTTGGTTCAGCCTGTGAAGAGACATGGAAAAGAAGAAAAGAGAGTCCTTATGAATGAAAGGATGGAGAGGCCAGTCTCTGAAACAATGATGATGAGAAATATTTTGCCAAAGGGAGCAATAGTCACAAATTAAGGTATGGGAGAAGCTAGAGAACTAGACAAACTAGGCATCACACATTGCTTAACTAGGGTACCCAAGAAAGTAGAGAGAGATAAGTGGATTAGGGAAAGAAAGATGCTCAGTGTGGGGCAGTGAA
This sequence comes from Heterocephalus glaber, assembly GCF_000247695.1. Next base: position 6,728,724 of record NW_004624776.1, on the reverse strand, counting down.
GATGGATGAGATGTGAAATAAGGTACAGACTTCCTGGCACAGACTCCTTGAGCCCAAGCTTCCCTGGAGGAAGAATTCCCTCCCTCTCATGTGGCACTATCACTACTGAGTTAGAGGCACATTGTTAAAATGAAGGGACCTATTTGTATGCCAGTAACTACCCGTCCAACATGCTAAGGACAGCCTCAACTTAAAGTCATTCTCTCCCCTGCAGAGTAGCTTGACAATGCTTTGTAGATTTCATGTCCTAACCTTCATTACTGAAAACTAGCTTTTAAAATATTCCTTTGGGATGGCTAGAAAAACTAAGGTAAAGAGATTTTTAATTTCCTTCTAGCTAGTCAGGAAGAGTATCACAGAGAAAGTAAGAAAATAAAACAATTTAATCAAAACAGGGAGATATATTGGTTCCCAAAGGAGAGTTCTGTTTGAGTCTTGCCTGTCCACAGCCTAGCTGCACTAGTGCAGGTCGCCAAGAGACAGCATGCAAGACACAGGGTGTTTTGAAGCTTCCTTATTATTAGGAAGAATCCAGTGGAAGCTGGCTGTACAGGTAACAGTCTGCAACTTTCACTATGGGGGGAGGTGTTTTATAGCTCAAGATACATAACTATTGATGTGATTAGCTTGCTTTATGCTTTTGTTTGACCAGCATTCCGGCCAACAGCTGCCTTTAGTGTACATGGTGAAAAAAATGCTTTTTACAGATATCAGTTGCTTGCCCAGTTCCTTCAGTTAATATTTATCTGAACATTCCAATCTGGGACTGCATTTGTTATCCCCTTGACTTGGCTGGAACCTTGTGGATGGAAAGGGGCCATCTCAAGGACATGATGTTTGATGTCCCTTCTCCTTTAGCAGGGTCATACACTCTTACCATGCCCCTCATGTGCCTGAGTGCCTTTACCCTCTTATCACACCTGTCTTCCATGGTATCCCCCACAACAGCTCATCAAGGTGCACACTCTAGCCGAATTCCTCAGCAACACTACAAAGAGCAACAAATTAAAGCAAGCCCTGTTCAAAAAGCAAGCAAATCTTGAAGAAAATTGGAGAAGCTCAGTACCAAGAACTAGGAGGTTCCCCCTTGTGGGGAATGGGCACTGTATTCATTTCTTAATTGTAAAAAGGCTTAGAAAAGCATGTTCAGGTTTTGGCTTTTGCTAGTCTCACCACAACAGTGTCAAGCTGGTTTTCAATTTCTTCAATGGAGTGTCTGCTCTGATTTAATCATGCCATGTTTGCCTTCTTGTTACTCTTACAGGAACTTTTATTGCTCTCATTTATCTCACTTCTTCTGATCCATTCTCCATGGATCATTTTTCTCCAACTGTCCATGGCTTGTGCCATCTGAGAAACAGTGTGACCTCCAAGTGGCTTGGGAATCATATCAGAGGTCCATAAGATTGCCTTGGGGCCATTTGGAATATGGTGTCTTTCATTCCTTCTGTGAAAATTTCATTATCAGGGCTTATGTAGTTTGCCACATAAGTAGCATATTTCATTTCTCATACTCTTAGGAAGTACTTTAATTCTTCCATAGGTTGCCATTGTGAGGCATCACAGGTAAACAGCTCCCCTTAGGCCAAACACCTTTACAATCAGTTGTCAACCAGATCAACAAAGAGATGGCATTGTCTTCCTTAATGGTTGGGTACAAATCCTGCTGTGTGAGGTGTTTGGTAAGAGAAGTGGTGATCATCAGTATTTCTCACATGAGCAACTCATTGCTCAGTAATTTCAGCTTGACTTATACACACTTCACACTATAGTTTCTGTTTCTCCTGAAATTGACATGGACTTGGGCATCAGCTTGGAGCTCAACCACTGTTACTACCCATACCTCTGTGAGAAGCAGTCACCCTATGACTGCTGCAAACTTATGCCGCTCTTTCTTTTTTTTTTTTAAACCATATTGCTCATTAACAAACAATGAAATTTTCCATTATCTTCATGGTGATTTGGGGCATTCTCGTGCTCATGCAGTGGTCCCCAAGCATCTATAAAACTGCTGCACATTTTCCCACATGGAGCTAAAAGGCTGTCTTGCAACTTCTATGGCTTTTTTGCTCTTTAAGCTCCGTAGTCTCCTGACTGGCTCACCAGTTGTCCTGTTTGCAGCCTATCTGTGTTAGGGCAGTGGACTCGGTTGATGTGAGAACAAAGAAATTACTAGGAGATATGTACAAGATGTAGGGTTTGTTGAAACTTATTAGCAGGGAGAGTCAAGTGGTAGCTGACTGGACAGGTCACTATAGAAGGAGGGGCTTAAGCCACACAAATGTTGATGTAGTTTCATTTGTCCCTTTGTTTAACCAGCATTCCAAGGAACAGCTGCCTTTAGCATACTTATAGAAAAGATCACTTCTTAAAGACAATGCTTGCTCAGTTCCCAGTGTACATGTGAAGAAGTTGGTGTTCTTTCAGACAATACTTATCTGGACATTCTGGTCTGGACTTATTTTCATTGTCCCTTTGGTTTGGCTAGTTTTGGGAATAGTAAGGAACTTAATGTTTGATGTCCCTCCTCCTTTTTCAAGGGTTATACAAGTGTAAAAAGAAAAAAGGGTCTTAGAGAGGGCTGGAGACAAGGAAAGGCTGGGAGTTGCTTTGTAGAAATGGGACTAAAAATTGCCAAAGAAATATGAGAAGGGGCTGGCAGCCCCAAATTGGACATTACAAACTGAACTGCTAGCATTGGATTGGCAGGGTAGAGGTAGAGGAAACTACGGACTAGTGCATGTGAGGCTGTTAATAAGCAGTACTCTTCTTAACCACTAGAATGAAAGAAGGCACAAGACATGGCATTTTTGGTGGGAGTTTCCTGGAGTCTGGTGCAAGTATGAGCCTCAGGTGCTAGGGTGTGTCTGTGATATGTTGGGCAGGAACAATAGTTGCTATGTAGACACATATACTCTTGCAGAATTTGGATTTGTAGAAACCAAAAAGAAAGCTTTTCTTTGCTCTCCCTAGCTTTCTATTATACAGTATTTGAAGATATGAACATATGAGGAATAGTGCACAAATAAACAGAGGTAGAATGGTAACGTATTCTATTCCTCCCTTGGCTCGTCCATCCAAACTATTCTCATCAACATGTGGCTTCCATCGCTGAGTGCAAAGCAGCTGCTCCAGTTGTTCTTCCCTCAGCCACCAGGACAGGGGACAGAGAATCTAGAGACAATGTCTTCAGAGAGATGGGCTATAAGTTGCACAAATCAGTTCTCACATCCTTTTGCTAGAACTTAGTCATTTAGCCACATGTACCTGAAGAAACCACCAAATATATGTGGGTGGCCACATATCCAACTAGAACTTGAGAGTGTTCTGTTCCTAAAAATAATAGGTGTATGGATAACAAGGAGGTAGTTGGTAGCCAGTTGTTGTGATGTAGCATATTCATATGTTCAGCTTTACAACACAGTGGCCTATTGTCAACCACTGTCCAGTTAGGGTTAGGCTTAGGGTTTCGGTTAGGCAGTTAGAAACTGAGGCAGGCAGAAACATCCTGAGGCCTTTGAAAAGATCTTTTTACCAAAAGGATTATTCAGTGATAGTTCATAATTTTCATCCTGGGAATCTTATTTACAAAATTGAGCTGCAGGAGAGATCCAAATCTTTTAAAAGTGAAAATCAGTGAAAAGCTAACCTACAAAAAAATTGAGAGATTTATAGCAGACTTAAGGAATGTTCACAAAGTCAATCAACGCTTGGATACAATAGGGAAGGTGGAAAAATTGGACACATGAATCTAAAATTATTTTAAAACAAAAATTAAAACAACACATTGGTCTGTGTTTTCCTACTTTTTTCTCATTTCATTTGTTTCTACTGAGATTGTAAAATTTTTTCAAAATAACAGTTAAGAAATGAGCCTATTTCCTGCTTTTATTTTCTAATTCTTGTTTTTTGTGAAAAAGATGCAAAGTATGTAGTACTTAATCTATCTTCTTGTTGCTCACATTGAAAAGTAAAGTCCTGTAAAAGGCCTAGGTCAAAGAATAAAAGTTTTCATATTTTTTCCTTCTTAAATTTTGCTCTACAGATTTTGATCTGTATGAGAACAAGAATCATAATCAACAGTTGTTGGCTACAAAAAGAATCCCAGGGAGATTACTCACAATTCTTTGTCAACTATCTTAACTCTAAGTAAGTATAAATAATCTACTCTTGATTATAATTAAAGAGACAGGATGGATGGTGCCATCCACTCTGCAGTGTCTAGAGAGTTTGATAAAGATGATAGTTTTAATGTTAACCCATTGACAAGAAGTAGTAATAGGAACATTATTGTAGCAAATTCTCTTACAAGCTTCACAACTGAAGGTTTCTAATACCAATTTAAAATCACTTTGATTCCTCTGGCACCACACTGCACAATTCTCGTTCTAATGCCTGGAGTTTTGAACATTACCTTCTAACTTGAAAGTTCCCTCTGTTCCCAGGTAAACATGCATTTTGCAAAAGACTAGAAGAAACTCTTTTGTCATCTCTTCTGTTAGTGTCAAGTTAAGTGCAGTCAGCTTGTCATGTGGTCCTCAGCTTGTCATTTTAATGGATTGTGGGCAGCTGTGATAAAGGCAGCCTGTTCAGGAAACTCTGTGATTGGAGACCAGATCCAAGAGAATCTCAAAGACAATAACTAATCGGAAGCTTTTAGCTCTCATTGCATCATCCTTTTTAAAGTGGCTTGTCAAAGGCCTTGAAAATAAGCTATTTTGTGAAATGACACTTCTATCTACCTTCTTCTTTTGTTTGAGGAATAAAAGGTCTAGGTTCATTTATGCAGTTTGTTAGAAATCTAATAATTCATAGACCTCAGACTACTTTCAATGTTAAACATCTATTTCTAATGTTCTAAAATTAAAATGACAGAAAAATTTTCACACATTTTCCATTTTTTTTCCTGCCATAGATTTCTACAGGTGTCTCAAATTGGTGAACATTTTCTTTATCCACTCATCTGTTACTAAGGCTGCTTCCATATCTTGCTTCTGTGAATAATACTTCAATGAGTATGAAGCTCCAGATATCTCTTTGATATACTGAATTTATTTCCTTTGAATATACAGTCCCAGAAGTGGGACTGTTAGAGCATATGATAGTTATGTTTTTAAGTTTTTGAGGAGACTCCACATAGTTTTCCTTAATGCCTGTACCAATTTATAATCATACCAATGGTGAGAACCAAAGGTCCTGTTTATCCATACCATCACCAACTCTATTATTATTATTATTATTTTACTTTTTGATAATAACCATTCTATCAGATGGGGGTGTCATTTTGATTTGCATTTCCTTAATGATTCTTGATTGTTCCCTGTCTTTACAAATGTAAACAACTTGCTATTACTTGATCTTCACATTTGGTCATTATGGCTAATTGAGAATTGACTATTTAAAGTCAAGCAATTAATTTGTGAAAGACATGAGATACTAAAACTTAAGGAGAAATGGATAACTTCAATAGTTCTCTATTAAATAAATTAAATTCATAGTTAAATTGCAAAAGTCTATATACTCATAGAAAAATACTGACTTTTCTATGGGCATATAGACCTTTGCACTGATTTTGCCTTTGCTGATGAGCAGATTGGTCCTCAAGTCTGACACTTTGGTTGTTAATAATTGCATGAAAGGTGTTGAGTGGTAGATGGAGAACTATGTTTTTTGTTGCTGTTACTTTCATTTACATTTTTAAAAAATGTGGTCAACTCTTGCATAACAAAATGTATCATTTTAACCACTTTCAAGCCAATGGTTTAGTGGCTTTAAGGACACTTACATTGTTGTGAATGATCACTACCATCCAACTCTAGAACTATTTTTATCTTCCTAAACTCCATACTCATTAAAAAAAATAACTTCCCATTTGCTCTTTATCCCAACCCTTGACAACCAGCGTTCTATTTTCTATCTCTGTGATTTTGATTATTCTAAAAACTTTGTGTAAGTGGAACCATTCATTCACTTGTCATTTTATAACTGGCTTATGTCACTTAGCATATCTTCAAGGTTTATCTATTTAAAGGGATGAATACTTTTTCATTGAATACCTATACTACCTTTTATTTATCCTTTCCTCCATCAATGGACACTTGAGTTTGGTTCCACTTTTTGACTATTATGAATAGTCTATTAAGACTATGGGTGCACACATATCTGTTCAAGTTCCAGCAGTCATGCATTTTTGGGTATATACTTAGTGGAATTTCAGCATAATGTGATAATTCCATTTTTATTTTTTTGAGGAGCTGCTTTACTGTCTTTCACAGCACTACATCATTTTAGACTTTCAAAAGCAGTGCACAAGGTTACAATTTCTCTACATTCTTTCCAACATTTTTTAGATTGTTTTTTAAAAACAATATCTATGTGATGAGTGTGAAGTGATATTTCATTGTATTTTAATTTAACTTTATTGTTAATGGGAAAAATAATAGTATGGGCTACAGTGTGATATTTTGAATTTTGATATATGTATAGAATATGGAATAATTGAATCATGCTAGTTAATATATATATATCATCACATATTTATTTTGTGTGTGACCAGAAAATTTAAAATTTGTCCTTTTAAGTAATTTTGAAATATGCAATTTAGTATTGTTAACTATAGTCAATATATTACTATGTGAAATGTATCATTAAAACATTTCTCTTGTCTAACTGAAGCTTTGTACACTCTAACCAACATTTCCTTTTTCCTTATTACCCTTCCCCACCCTTCACCCACCATCTGCTTATGGGTTTAACTTTTTCGATCCATAGAATATTTGTTTTTCTGTGTCTGGCTTATTTTACTTAGCACCACATCATCTAGATGATTCATCCACATAGTCACAAATGAGAGAATATTTTTCTTCTTTACATCTGAATAATACGCCACAATATCTATTCTATTTTTATATCCATTTATCTATGTCACTCATCGTAGACACTTAGGTTGTTTCTGTATCTTGACTATTTTGAAAATTATGCAATGGACATAGAAGCACAGACATCTTTTCTCAATATTGATTTCACTTCCTTTGGATATATGCCCAGAAATGAGATGGCTGGTAGTTCTATTTTTAATTTTTGAGAAAATTTATTACTGTGTTTCATAATTGATAGGCTAATTTACATTGTTACCAACAGTCTATAAGGATTCCTTTCTCACGTTCCCATCAATGCCTGTTATTTTCTATTTGTCTAATAACAACCATCCTAAGATGTATGAAGTGATGCCTCTTGTAATTTGAATTAGTATTCCCCTTATAATCAGTGATGTTGAGCATTTTAAAATGTATTTTGGCCATTTGTATGCCTTCTTTTGAAAAATGTTTTCTTAGCCACATTTCTCATCTCCGGGACAAAATATCCAATACCCAAAGTTAAAGGAGGAAAGGTTTATTTTTCACTCAGTTTGTAGAAGTTTCAGTCCATAGTTGTCTGGCTCCAAGGCAGGATAGAATGGCACAGGGCATGTGAGAGAAGAGAGCTGAGGACAGAGGCTTATGGCATGGCAGACAGGAAGTGGACAGCACCAAGGGAGAAGTCAGCGAGGGAGATAAACCCCTTCAAGCCCCAGCCCCAGTGGCCTGCCTTTTCTGACTGCACCCCCTGCTCCCCCAACACCTATTAAAAAGTCAGCTATAAGCCCCCATAATTCAATCACCTTCCAAAATCCCCATCTATGAGCACATGAGGCTCTTTAGGGACACTGAAATGTAAACCATAACATTCAGCCTCTGACTCCCAAAAAACTGATGCTTGCCCCTTTGTGTAAAATATGTTCAGTTCATCTCTAAGTATTGCTGAAGTCCTAACACTTTCAGTATTGCTGAAAAGTCTGAGTCCAAATTCTCCTCTGAGACTCTAATCAAGCTCATCTCTAGGATAAACATTCACATTCCCAAAAAGGAGGAAGAGAGGGACAGAAAGCAATGGAATCAAAGCTAGACTGAATCTCAGCAGGGAAAACACTAAATCCCATAGTTCCACGTCCAGCACCCAGAATAAGTTATGATGAAATTCATACTCCAAATGGTTTGGGTGGCCCTGTTCCTATAGGACTGCCAGTCATTGCAGATCTCATGACTTCTTTCTTGGGCTTGCTTTGCTCACTCCTTGCAGCTTTCCTCAGGTATTCCACATTCTGGACTTCTCCCAACTTTCTGGGGTCTCCAGTGCACTTTAGCTTCACTCTCAAAACTTTATTCACTGCCTCTCAGGGGCGCACTGCCTGGCCTTCTTGTGAAATCTAAGTGGAAACCTTTATGACCTCAAAACTCTCTAATTCTGTGTTCCTATAAAACCAGCACCACATGGATGATGCCTAGGTTTGCTCTCAAGTGGAACAGTAGTAGCCAGGCCCCCTTGAATTATGGCTGTACTGATCTCTGAGTGCCTAGATGGCTGAGCACTGTGAAATAAATCTTGGAAAATGAAGGTCCTAGGCTACTATTCCTCTTTGAGCAGAGTGTCCTGGGGCTCTCTTCTCAAAGTAAAGCTTTTCACTTCTGAAATTTTGAGCCTGCAAAGGGTGAGCTCTTGCTAGTTTCTTTGATGTCCTCAAGTCATTTTTCTATTTTCCTGTTGAAAAGTACTTGTCTTCTTTTTAATGCTAATCTTTTCAGCAACCAAGCTGTCTTCTGCTCCAACTTTATGGTTGCTTTCTTTCTTGAAAAAACTGAAAACTTTTTTCCAATTGGCTCTGAGTCCTGTTTCTCACAGTATATCTTGCTAAGATCAGCAAATAGTAACCATGCTACAGCCTGAATATTAGGTTGCTTTGAAATTGACTCTACCAGAATAGTGAACTGCCCTTGATCTCAGTCTCCTGCACAATCTCAGGATATTAGCAAAATGTAGACAAATTTTCTGCAAGAACATAACATACATGGTCTGGAATCCTACTGCCAGTGGAGTCCTGGTTTCTGAGTGAAACCTCTTGAGCATGGTCTTTACAAGCTACATTTATACTTTCAGCATTCTGGTCTTATGAGCTCTGACCAAAATCTGCTGTCAGGCTGGACTTATAGCATTCTAGGGCTGCTTTTCTAGTTAATATCTCTAAACCTTTCCAATTTCCTCCTGCAAACCAATTACAAAGGCTTCTGAACCACGTAGTTAGGTAAAGTCACACCAAGAACCCCACTTATCTAGTACCAAAATCTGTTTTAGTGACTTTCCTCATTGCTGGAGCACTATACCTTTCACCCACAATTTAAAGAGGGAAAGGTTTATTTTGGCTCACATATAATAGAGGTTTCAGTCCATAGTCTGCTGGCTCCAGGGCAGGACAGCATGGCAAAGGGACATGGCAGAGGAGAAGCTGTTTACAGCATGGTGACAGAGAAGTAGAGAGCAAAGGGCCTAGCCAGGGATGGTGACTTCTGTCTTTTAACCTGATCATACCTCTTAACAAAGTCAGCTGTAAGCTCTATAATCCAATCATCTTTCAAAAGTCCCACTGCCCAGGGTCCTAGGGCAGAGAAGCTCAACCGATCCCGACACCCAGAAAGAAGCTCCCCCGCTGCTATCCCAAGCTGCTAGGGCAGAGAAGGTGAGGCCCACGGGTGCCAGAAGCAACCCCCACCCCGTGGAAATGAGAAGACACATAAACAAGCCTCAAAAACAGACTTCTAGATCACCTACAGAAACCCCAAAGGGAAACGAGATGGAACACTCTGACACTCAGCCACCTGGACTCTGTGAATGGGCAACAAAAGAGGATCTGGGAAAAAGGAAATCAGAAATAATTACTCAGATAACAGCAAAGATTGTGCTCATGGTGCAAGACATGATTAATAAATCTAGAGAGGACACAGATAAAAAAATA
>NW_004624776.1:6669721-6685545 GCF_000247695.1 Heterocephalus glaber | reverse complement strand
AGTATCAGATTGTTCCTTCTTGTTTCCCTTTGGGGTTGCCTTAGGTGATCTGGAAGTCTGTTTTTGAGACTTGTTTACATGTTATCTCATTTCAACAGATGCAGATTGCTATGCCTTTTTATGTGAGTTTTTGCTTGCCCAGTGGACTTCAATTCTCTGCAAGCCATGAGTGGCCTTTGCTCTGATGCTCACCAGTGTACCAACTCCTGGGTTTAGGATGCTTGCCTTCTGGATCCCTGTGCTCCCCTGTTGTCTGGGCAGGGTTCTGGCTGGGGCCTGTGCAGAGTTAGAGTGATATCTGGGCTTGTCTCTGCCTTGGTCCTTCCCAGCTGCATAGCTGTTGTCTGGGAAGGCTTTTGGCTTGGGGCTGTGCACCTGAGTTGTTGGTGTCTGAATGGGATTCTTGCTGGGATCTGCTTGCATTTATTGATGGTATTGTGGTAGGCCTCTGGCTGTTGATTGTGTGTGGTGCAGCTCTTTTCCATGTGGGCCTTTGGCTGGGGCCTGTGCTCCCAAGTTGCTGGTGTTTGGGCAGGGCCCTGGCTGGGATATGGGTGCACCTGCACTGCTCCGCTCCAAGAGGGCTTCTTGCTGGGAGCTGCACATACTTACCGATGTTTTCTGGGTGGGCCTCTGGCTCAGTATGGCCATTTTGACAGAATCAATACTTCTTTCCTCAAGAGAAGTTGAGACTCAGAATTTATCTCATACTAATTCTGTCCTACACCATGTAGAGGACCTGTAACAGATACCTGCACTGTTCTTCAGTTATATCCTCTGAGCCTCTGAGATAGCTGCTGAATATGTAAATTTAAAAACCTCCTTTTTTTCTTTGTGATCCAAGGAGACTCAGGAATGCAGAGGATCATCAAGTCTCAGAAAGAGGTGATTCAGAAACCAGTCCCTGAAGTGGAAGGTGTAAAAGTGGAGGCAACTGATGCACACACAAATTCCTCTTTTGGAGAGTCTGAAGACCTGGATTTGATGTTGTAGAAAGCCCAGAAATAAGATACTATGGGTGTACAGCTTAACATTCAGACTGACAGAAGTTTCACAAACTCCTCCCAGAGAGAATCTAGAGGCCTGTGTTTATTGCTGGAAAAAACGGAAAGAAAATACAGAGTTCTATCTTTTTAATTCAAGCTCTTTTCTTTGCCCTTTAGGCTCCAAGATGCAGGCTATTTAGAAACCGGATTTCAAGGGCTTGCTAAAAGCATGCTGAAAACTCTTTGGAGCAAGAAGCTGGAAGCTGCATTAAACTTGAAGGCTACAATTGCTGGGAGTGCTTGTGATTCAAAATCACATCTTTGTGCTTCAGAGAAGTTCTGTAGTGTTGCATCCTTGCTGCTCTCCAAGTAAAGTAACTTCAAACCTTTAGGCAGGGATTGTTAAAGATGAGGCATTTTGTACATGTTACAAACATTTCACTCCTCAGGAAATAGCTTGTAGTTGGAGATTCCTGATTGTAAGGTGCTATGCTCAATGTGGGGAAGGTGTGTGTTTCTCAGGTTTTTTAACCTGGTAAAGTGAATATTCTCTCAGATATTTGGTATGTGGGAGTTTTTTTTACTAGTTTCTGGTTTTCTCTTGGAGACAATTGATCCATGGGTAGAAGGAGGGAATTTCTTACTCCTTCATGTTGCTCATATTGCTCTCCAGAACTATAGGTTTCAAGAAATGTCTTGAAATAGGAGAATATAGTAAATGGTCCCTAATGCCTTAATCTCCCTTAGGAGATTCTCCTGACACTATGTTTTGGAATATATAAGTAGTTATAATAACATCTAGAGACAGTGTTCCTAATAGGAAGATATTCATAAAATGTAGACGGTAAAATTTGATCTAGGTAAGTAATTTTCAGAAATGAACATAAGGGATAAGTCCAAGAATTGATACAGTTTATATATAGCATAATGTTTATATTTTCTCCAAGTAAGATATTTTTCTACCTAAGATAATATACCGGTATTCTTCTTGCCTAAAAGGAAATGCATACCAAGCATTTTTAAAGTATCCAGAATAATATCCCTTTCTTTCATCAGTTCTAGATGGTTAAACATGTTGTGGGCCGGTTACATTGTCTATAACAGTTTTTTTGGACATTAAAATGACTGAATTCTCCAAGCAGAAAATGAAAACTCTGAAACAGAGGCAGAATAACAAGTATTACTTCTGTTCAATCAAATATAGAATTTAAATATACAATTAAGCTGTTCTGTTTATATGCTTTAACATTTAAATCTTGTTATACCATATAATAATTAAAAGTACCTGATAGAAAATAACCAATTAGAGAATGAATAAAATAAGCCTGATGGTATCAGGGACAAGCAGGGATAGTCAAGTAGTACTAGTGAAATCCATTTTTGCGTGTAATTTTAAGAGTAAGCCATTTGTGCTTTGCATTTGTGCTTGACAGCTAAAACAATGTAGCCCAGGAGGACAGCAAAATCATTGTTTCTAACTTCAGCCCCATTTGGTTGTTTATTTCTGAAGTGACACTCAGAACAACTTGGTGGTGACATTAAGACATTTGCAAAAGACAGATGTTCTGAAGGATGAAATAACTTTTAAAAACTTCAAAAGAAATATCAAAGGGCCACACTTTGCTACTCTAAGTGTGCTTCATAGGACAATAGCATTGACATGTCCTGGGAGCTGGTGAGACATGCAAAATATAGAATATCAGGTCCTTTCCAAGCCCACTGAAACAGAAGGTTCATTTCAAGAAGATCCTCAGGTGATCCATATTAAAATTTGAGAGGTGTTGATTATTATTAACTCTTTGAACAGATTTTTTGTTAGAAGGTGAGATGGAGGGCAAGTTGATTCTGTATTTCAAGATACTGTGTAAGTGCTGATTTGGGGGTGGTGGTGGGGTTGACTTTGAAGCTATGCAACTGAACAGCACACAGAGAAAATGCAGAGGCAGAAAAGCTTTCTTTCAGAACATATTCCCTTCTGAAGATGCTCAGAGATCAACCCATCATGTGGCACAGGTAGATCTGCTGAGATGTTTTTCAAGCTCAAAACCAAGAGTTTTTGTATCAGGTAGGTGGTAGTAAGACTTTATCAGTAAATACACAATCTACCTGTTTTTGTAATTATGCATTTATGAATCAATAATCATCTTCAAGGAGCTAATCTTTCACCACTTTAGTAGACCAAGGGAAAATGATTAGACCTTCAAACAGTATGACTTTTTAATTCCACAAACATAATTCTCCCTTATCCCACAAGAGGGATACAAAGTGAAAATGTTCATCCCATAAGCCCAGAACTGGAGACATGCGACATGAATAGAGTGACAGAGTCCAAAGTCAGTCTTTTTCCAATTTTCCAAAGTGGAATTCTGGCCCAAGCCTTTGGACACACAAAAAACCCTGCCAGTTACACTCTGTACAGTACAAGGAAATCTTTCCCACTTCAGGGTCTGGCAGCCAAGATCCCTCTACTTTGTTTCAAAATTAATTTTCTAAATAAAACCATGTACTTTTTGTTCCCAAAGATCTTTATGGGGAGAACAGACTGATCTAGATGGTGTAGATGAGCAGAAGTGGCCAAGTGAGTTCAGGCTCAGCATGGAGGACTGAGGTAGGCTTGGGTGGGATGTTTCCCACCTTCTTGGACCTCTGCCTTTTCTAAACCCTTCATGCACTCATGTTTGTAAAAGTAACCTTCCTGACATCTAGTTGATTCATCAGTGTGATTCCATTTGGTAATGAATATATAGATTAATATCTAAATGTCAAATAATAATAGTTTAACCATCTGTTTTAACTGCTCACTGTGCCACTGGACTTTCTAACTATGCTCTGCTTGGATATTTAAAATGTTCTTCACTGAATCATTATAAAGTTTCTGCAATTTCCAGAACACTGAAACTTGAAGGAGAATTCCTAAGTCCTAGTAATATATTAGGGACATTGGGAAGAATACTGGCTTTGAGGCAAGACTCACTTGAGTGAACATCTTAGCTCTGTCCCTGTTCGTGCGTCACCTGGGTAAGTCATACAAACCTCACTGAAACTCAGTTCCTTTCTGTGATAGGGGTAGCAGAATACCATTGCATAATTTTCTGTGAGGATTAAAAGAAATAACAAATGTAAGTCACTTAGTAAAATCATTGGCATTCAGTAGGAAACTAAAAATTTATCCCCTTTCCTTTTCTTGATTAATAATTTCTCTAGAAAGCAGAACCTAAGTCAAAACTTAGATACTAAATCTTTTTTGAGGGGTACAATTCAGGGAAGCAATGTGAAAGAACTAGGAAAATGAGGTAGGGAATAAGAAGAAGCAAGGACACAATAATCCATTACTGAGCTGGCCAGACATGACCAGGAAACATGCTCCTAGCTTAGCCATACAGGACATCTCCAGAGAAGACAGATGGAAACTGAGTTTTGGCACAGTCTCTTGGGGAAGAAGGAGGGAACAAAACTTTTTTGTCGAGCTCTTTCTGCCCCCTGTTGCTCACTGGCAAAAATGCCCCCTCCAATGGTAGTACTAACTCACAATTCAAGCTTATGTTGTTACGTGGACAGTGGCACAGAACCATGGACAGATTCGATGGACTTGAAATGACAGAACAAGGGGAAATGAAAAATAATGAAAAATCAGTTTTGGTAACAGGAAGAGAACTAAGAGAGACAAAGTTTAAAAAAAGAACCATTATATATATTTATAAAAATGGCATAAAAAACCATTATAGTATATGATCAATATGCACTAATAAAAAGATAAATTAAGAACATACACGTGAAATATACACAATAAAAAGTTAAACTACTTTCCATTAAAAAAGAAACTAAGAACAAAGAATATAAATATTTTTCAGGTTTCAAACTCAATGTTAGAGATGCAAAGAGGCCAAATATGAAAAAGAATTAAAAAACCAAGATAATATAATGTTGTAACTGATACACCAACCAGAACAATTCCTGGGGAAAAATGGGGGCTAAAAATATTGCACAGGATTGAAAAATGAAATGGAAATGAGGAAATAGAGCTAATACTATTTTTAAAAATTATTTTTACATAAAATTGTCAGATAGGAAAACAAAAGGTTTGGTAACTTCAAAGGAAGTAGAATTAAAGCAATTTAAAAAAAAATCACAATTCAGACATTCAATTTTCTATGATATCAATGAGTTGCCTCCAGTTTTCCCCAATTAGATATTGCACTGCTGTAAACATTCTTGTGTCTTGGAGTGCTAGGTGTACCTGGCTCAGTTGAGCAAACCTCTAGGAATAGTTGTATTACATTTCAATGTTCAATTGACAGCCCAATTTTGATATGTCCATTAGGTCTCATAGACCAAAAGGTCTATTAATCTTTCTAATTCTATGTGAATTAGTGCCTGCTAGTTCTGTTAAGTTACATATGGAGTTGTATTAAAACCCACAGTATATTATTGATATATATATATATTTTACTCTTGTTCATTTTTGCTGTTTATACTCAGAAGAATATACAAATTTTGAAATATATGTTTAAGCACATACAAATTTAGAATATTTTGTATCTTACTATAAATTGAAGTTTTTATTGCTATAACAATATCCTTCTTTATCTCTAGTAGTAGTATTTCTTATTATAAAGTTTTCTTCTTCTTCTTCCTTTTTTTCTGGTACCGGGGGTTAAACTCAGGACCTTGTGCTTATCAGGTATTAAGTTTTCTTTATATGGTATTTGCTGTCTGTTGCTTAGGGTTTAGGAGGAATATATTTTTATTTTCAATCTTTATATGTCCTTTATTTAATACTTAAATATTTATATTATTTGTTCTTCAAATCAAACCACTTTCTAAAATGCTTAGTCCATTTCTGTATATTGGAATTATCCAGAATCATGGTATTTTTAAGATAGTGGAAGCATTTATTCTACTTATAGGCAGAAAAGAAGGAAAACTAAAGAAACTGAAAATATAAGAGTGAAAGAAAAGCTGATGGGATGAGTTCTAGAGGTGATCCAAGTTTCAGAACACAAGACTAAGATGGTTTTCAGAGAAAGCCTGGGAGAATTGGTACAGGTTTAGGTGACAATGCAAAAAGATTTTCAAGAAGGTTATTTTTACTGACTTCTATTTTTATTTTAATGTAGGAATAAGGTTGTCTTAGTCAGTTTAGTTTACTATAATTAAGTAACATAACTGGGTGGCTTATAAACCACAGGAATTTATATCTCATAATTCTGGAGACTGAAAGTCCAAATAGTGTGGCCACAGTCTGGCAAGAGGCCTTCTGGCAGAGTCACCTCATAGTGTGTGACATCACTGTGAGAACACTTGTGAGATCAAGAGATCACATAGTGAGACAGGAAGCTAGAGAGTCATTCAGAGGTTGTACTCAGCCTTTTATAAAAACTGTTCTCAGGAGAATTAACTTATGGTCCCATGAGAGCTACATCGATTTCTTCTAGGGGTAACCCCCTCAATGACCTCCTCAACTGCCAGTAGGCCCCACCTCTTAAAGGTCCCCTCATATTTTAACATCATTACACTTGCAGACCATGTTTTCAATACATGAAACTCTAGCAACAAAACCCATCTAAACCATAGCAAGCACTCCAATTTTTGTTGGAGCAAGCTATACAATTTTATTCTTGTTTTGGGATAGCATTGGTTATTGTCTTTGTTACTTTCTCATTGCTGGGATACAATACCTGATCCTCCCAACTGAAGACAGGAAAGCTTCAACTGGGCTCATACTTTCAGTCCATAGTCCTCTGGTTCCAAGGCAGAGCAGCATGGGAGAGGGGCATAGAAGAGGCAAAGATGCTCACATCATGGTGGCCAAGAAGCAGAGAGAGAGAGGAGAGGAGCCATAGAGGGAGATATAGCCTTCTAGTTCATGCCCAGTAACCTGCCTCCTCCAACTAGGCCTCACCTCCCCAAAACACAGCATCCCATTGGTGGATGAATCCATCAGTGAGTATTGTTCCTTCATGATCCAATTACCTCATAACTCCTGCCTCTGAGTGCATGAACATTTATGGGGATATTCCAACTCCAAACCATAAAATTCTGCCTCTGGGGCCCCAGAGACTCATGTGCATCATTTTATGCAAAATGGATTCAGTCCATCTCTAAGAGTTGACAAAATTTGAACAGTTCTAGCATTGCTGAAAAGTCTAAGTCTAAAGTCTTCTTTGAAACAAACAAAAGCTCCAGTAAAAATAAGAAGAAAGTTAAACACTGAGGACATACAATAATACAGGGTAAGCATTCACATTCCAAAAGGGATGAATAAGGGATAGAAACCAATGGGACCAAAGCAATACTAAAACTAAGCAAGGAAAACTAGGGTAGCTTTATTTCCAGAACCTGGGGTGAGTTGTAGCAAGATTTGAACTTCAAATGGCTTGAGTGGCCCTGCCCCTATGACACTGCCTGCTGAAGCCTCATAGCCTCACTCTGGCTGGCTTTGATCACTGCCTACAGCTTTCCTCAGTGAATGTTTCATGTTCCTGTCTTCTCCAAATTCCTGGGGTTTCCATTGCATGTTTACAGCTTCATGCACTGCCCTCTCAACCACACACTTCTCAGCCTCTCAGGCCTTTTTTGGAAATCTGGGTGGAATCCTAACTGACCCCATAACTCTTGCATTCTGCATGCCTGTAAAATTAGCAACCTGTGCATGACACTGAGGTCTATAGGCAGCTTGAGCAGTAGCTGAACCCCTTGAATCATGGCTGTAGAAGTCTGCAAGTGTTTGGATGACTTAGCACTATGAGCTAAATCCCAGGGAATCAATTTCCTAGGCACCCCTTGTAGAGCGGAGTGACCAGGGAGTGTCTTCCCCAAGAAAAGTCTTTCACTTTTGCACACTTCAGCCTGTGAAGGATGGGGTCTTGCTTATTTCTGAGATGCCCTCAAACATCTTTCCTAAGGTCCTGATGTAAAGTACTTGGCTTCTTTTTAACATTAATCTTTTCAGCAACCAGACTTATCTCTTCTCCAACTTTATAGGCCCAGACTTTACAGATGCTTTCTTTTCTGGAAAAACTGAAAACTTTTAAAATAGGCTTTTTGTTCCTATGTATCTCAGTATGTCTTGCTAAAGTCAGGGAGCAGTATCCATGTCACAGCCTGAACATTGGGCTGCCTTGAAATTTCCTCTATCAGATTACATAGTTCACCACCTTTAATCTCACTCTCCTACAAAGTATCAGGACATGAGAAAAGTTTACACAAATTTTCTTCCAGAGCATAATACACAAAGTCTCAACTCCAGCTGTCAATGTAATACTTATTCCTAACTGAAACCTCATGAGCCTGGTCTTTACCATCTGCATTTCTATTAGCATTCTGGTCTTCTGAACCTTGAACAGAATCTCACATCAAGCTCAGCTTATAGCATTCTAGGGCTGCTTCTGTAGCCAAACTCCTGAAAATCAGTTCCAAATTATTCTGAAGAACATGGTCAGTTAGCAATGACCCCACTTCTAGTACCAAAATCTGTTTTACTTTCTCATTGCTGGGAGATAATACCCAACCCCCACAACTTCAAGGAGGAGAGGTTTATTTTGGATCATGTTTTCAATTCATAGTCCACTGGCTGCAAGGCACGATGGCATGGCAGGAGGGCAGCAGAGAAGTTATTCATATCATACTAGACAGAAATTAGAGAGAGAATGGAGGAACCACAGAGGGAGATATAGCCTTCCAGGTCATGTCCCCAGTGACTTGCCTCCTTCCATCAGGTGCCACATCCCAAGAGCACACTTGGCCACTGAACTAACCAGTGGATGAATCCACTAATGACCTTCATAAAACTTGCCTCTGGGTGCATGAGGCTTTAGGGGGACATTTCTGATTCAAACTATAATAGTAATCATGTGCTACCTTGTAGGTCAAAGACTAGTTTAGATTGGTTTCAAGAAAATTTTTGTTATAGTTGTTTCTTTTCTAACTCATGTCTTCCTCCTGGGATCTGACACCTCTTTGAAAACTTTCTGCAGTGGCAGGTGCAGTGATTTCCCTTCCTAATGACTGCTTGATAGCTCTGGCACTGGTATTGTTCATTTACCTCAATGAACAATTGACTGATACATCCAATTCTATCACTTACCCTGAGATTGGAGACTAAGACTGTATCTATTATGGCTTTTGTCAATGATGAGCTAAAATGACTATATTTTGTTTCTTTTGTTTTTCATTGATACCTAACATTTTAGAATCCAATAGTATGTAATTACAGGAAAATGTGCCAGTTTCTTTGAATGCTATATCTCACAAGAATTCAGAAGAACCTTTTTGAGTTTCTTATCAGTTATTTTCAAAGATTTCCCAGAGAAAGCATAGGTTCTCAACACTATATGATTTTCCTCACCACTTTGAAACCTGAAGAGTCACTCTGAAGCTACTGAACTTGTATCAAAGAATTCAACCCAAGAGGGAAGAAATAGCCTTTTCAATAAAAAGTGATAAAAATAACTTCAATTTCCAGTGTACTTTTCTTCTGAAG
Source organism: Heterocephalus glaber (assembly GCF_000247695.1). The sequence goes on along the minus strand of NW_004624776.1, from coordinate 6,676,077 downwards.
AACTCATAAAGCCTCTGCATGATTAGGTGAAAGACTTTTTAACCCAGAAAGTGTTCTTTTCTTGGTTATCCTTTGATTGATAAAGAGTTTCTCAAAGTTTAAATATGTTTCTGAATATCTTTCTCATCTTTTGTTGCTGTTTTCAGGTTCAACACATTTCAATGTAATTTATAGTCTTCTATTCATTTAAAATAAATCAGTGTAAGAGCTGAGTCACTTTTCTTTGTCCCATTATCCAATTTCCTAGAGAAAAAGCATTTTCTTCCTAAATCTTTCTTCTTTTTCAGTCACTCCCAACTTCAGCCTTCAATTTGATTTGGGGTGTTCCCACCTGAGATCAATGAGCTGACTAAGGTACATCCCACTGGGCCTCTCTAGATAGCCTTACCTTTTAATAGTGTGCCATCTGCCATTACTAATGTTCAGAACCTTTGGTCAGCTCTACCAGGAAGATGAGACTTTTGTTTCCAAAGTTGATTCTATTATTGGCACTCCTATCCCTCTTTCCACCTGCACAGGTGTGTGTGTGTGTGTGTGTGTGTGTGTGTGTGTGTGTGTGTTGCTAGGGAAATCAGTTACATTCGTATATTTCTGAGTCTTCAACTTCTTAATATTTTTCAGCTTTTCTTAAATTTCATCTGCTTTACATGAATTTTCCAAATGTTTTATTTGAATATTACAAGAACAAGCATTTCTATTTTTCAGAATCTTTACTATAAGAGATATATATGTTCATAATAAAAAAGAGAAGTTACTGGGAGGCTGAGACAGGAAGATTACTTGATCTGGGCAATTTAGCAAGATCCTTTTTTTTTTTTTTCAGTACCAGGGATTGAACTCAGGACCTTGTGCTTGAGAGGCAGGCGTGGTGCCACTGAGCTAAATCCCTGGAACTCAAAATCTTGTTTTCAAATAAACTTTGAAAAATAGGTAAAAAAGGGTTGGGGATGTGGCTCAGTGTGAAGATCCTGTATTTAATCTCCAGTACTGAAAAAAGACAGAAAGAGTGAGAGAGAGAAAGCATTCTCCATGAACTCTACCTCAAAAAAACTTCACAATAAATAGGACACACATGTGTAAACACCAAATAGTTTCTCTAGTGTGAGAAACTGAAAGTGTAAGTAAGGACTAAAAGGTATAATAGATAATGTGAAATAGGAAGAAAAGGGGCAAAGGGGAAGGGGAAGTGGGAGGGGGAGGGAAAAGGAAAGAAGGGAATGGGATTAATATGAGAAAATGAAAAAATGGAAACAAAGTCTTTGTAAATAGGGAGGGATGGAAAGGTTGAAGGGAGGGCAGGGGAAGGGGGAAAAAATAAAAACCAAGAGAGACTATGTAAAGGTGAAAATTTCCAATGATGAATGTCATTATATTGTATACCTAAAATGTACCAATAAAACTAATTAAAAAAACTTCACAATACCCGTATTTCCTCTTTTTGTTTTTGACTACTTAAAAAAAATCAAAATTGGGTTCATAGGAATGAAGTTTTAAAACAATCAGAGTTGAAAGAACCATCAAGTATTTATAAATTGTGTCTGATATTTTAAAGTTTATGTAATTTTGTGAGCATTTTCTCAGGTTTTATTACTTTAAAGAAAGAATTCTGTAAAAACAGCTTTTGAGTTTATTATTTGAAAGCACCTGAAGATTTAGGTAGCCCTAAATGCTCATAAAAGTTTAAGTCTAAAACGATGGATTGTGTTGCCTGTGACTTCAAAGGAAAGAAAATAATAGATGATGGTCTCTGGAAAGAGAAGGGACAGTTAGTTATAAATGTAACAAGCTTGGGTTATGTGTATCAACCAGTGATCTCCAAACACACTCCTGACTGATAGGTTTTTGTAATAAATTGGCTCCTCTGATCCTTGGGGGATGCAAGACTGAAATCTATGATAGGTGGCTAACTGGAAACTCAGACAAGTGCAATATTCAAGTTTTGACTCTGAAGCCTACAGGACAAGTAGGCAGGGTGGAAGCTCAGGCCAAGTTTCTATGCCACAGCTCTAAGTGAGGGAGGTGATTCTGGACCCAATAAGTCACTCCAGTCTCTTAGATAATTGCATTCATTTGGACTCAAGTCTGCAACGAGGCAACTTAATACCAAACCTCAGAAGATGCTGCTTTGACTGACAGAAATTAGTTGAACAATCCAGAAGTAAAAAACAAAAAAATGCTTAAAGCCAAATGTTACTTCCTGGTTTTGTTACTGAGTCTGTGTCAACTTAAATAACCTCCATTTCTTAATGACTTTCATTTTCAAAGGTCAAAACTCCAATAAAATCAATCAACTTTAATCATTATCAAACTTTTAAAAGGTAGGTTAATTCTTCTGCTGAAAATCACCAACAGCATAAAACACCAACACTCCTCAATTTATTTCACAGACCTATAGCTAAAGCTTCAGGCTTTAAGAAGGCTGTGGCCATATCAAGTGTTGTTACTGCTAATTGGAGTTTGGATCAAAACTGACACTCCATAAGTGTTTACTGATTTGAATAATATCACAGGAAAAAACCTTTATAATAATCTGTCTCGTAAAATACACAAAAAAGCCCTGTGTATACATTAGCAAGCTGAGCCCAGGGCTTACCTGCTCAAACGCTGGCACAGAGAGGGCAGAGTTGGTATCATTCAAGAATGGGATTTGTCTGGGCAGGTCAGAAACAAGAGGAAGAGAGGCAAGAAGTGTAGGGTTTGGGCCATCCTAGGATGGAGATGCTGCATTATGGCATTTAAATTGCACAGAATGGGAGGTAAATGAAAAGTCAAGGTCAGTGGATAGGGAAAAGGCAAAGAGTGTCAGAGCCAGAGGCCCTGTTGACAGCTCCAGGATGGAGGCCAGGGTGATGTGACCAGGTAGCGTAGGTCTCACTGGGGGGGGCCTTTAAGGTACAGAAAAAATTGGGGGCATTGTGGAGGACCATGACCCCAGCTCCTAAACTGAGAAATAACAGTGATAATTACGATGATAGAATAGTAATAGTTGCCATTTCTGGAGGGTTTCCTAAGGTACCAAACTGTATGCTGGATTTTATGTATTCTACTTCTTTTAACAAATGTTAAATAAATAAAATAAATAAAATAAGGCACTTCTTATGCATTTCTGTCCTTAGAGCAGAGCTGGTGGCTGTTGAGGTGCAACATGAAGTTTAGAGTACGATGTGAAGACATGGGAGCTTGTGAAAAATGGAGAGTAAGAGCACAGGGTATAAAGAATTGAGGGAAAGGAAATGGGATTAGTAGGATAAAGAATGACAGCGTTGGAAGAAATGAATCAACAGCATTTTGGGGTGCAGGAACAACAAAAACAAAACCATAACCAAAAGAATGCATAACCCAGAAGTGTTTGATTCAATATGTAAACTAAGTATCCCTGGAGTTTAGGGATCCATGAGAAAAACCTGAACAGGGCAGGCGTTGACAGATGAGTGCTTTAAACAAACCAGGGTCAGTGGAATGTGTTTGACAGATGAGATTTGTGGCTTGTGGACAGGGAGGCCTTTCAAGTCTGGCTTTAAGCTCATCATGCGATGAGACCATGCACATACATCACCCTAACTTGGCATGATGGCCTTTAGAAGGAGTTATCATGTGCATATGAATATATTGAAACTATACCTGACAGTGGGCTAGGACTCGACTGTACCTTGGTTTATGCACTAAAGACAAAACATCTGAGGAATAAAAGAATGTTTAGTGAAAATAAAAGAAAATGCCTAATGTGTGGATTGCTTAATTTGTATAGTTAATTACAGGAAAAATATACATAATCCTTTACAGATACTCTTAAATTCCTTAAAATTGTTACGTTGTTGCCACATTTCTATATGCATATTTTTGTCATAACCTCCTCAGGATACTGATTCCTGAAAAATGGTGAAAACCATTCAATCTAGACAAAACTCTTAGCATCCCTCCTCACTTTTACATCCTGTGAGAATGTTTAGAATCTCTGTGTTTTTAAAATTACTTTAGCACCAGAATCTCAGTAAATCTTTTAATTCACATTAATCCCTTCTACTTCTAATCAGATCCATGAATTAGGCGGAAGAAAAATATACATATAAAACTGGGGAAATATATAAAGATATGAAGAGGGAATACACTAACCAGTGCTGCTTATGTAAGAAGGCCTTTCCTCCCTACAGATGACAGAGAAGAACACTTCAATTCTATATCTGCCCTAGTTTACTCATTACCATATCAAAGTACTGCAGATCAGGTGTTTAAATAAAAGAAATTTATTTTCTCAGAAATTTGGAGACTAAAAGTGCAAGATCAAGATGTCTTCATGGTTTGTAGATGTCTGTCTTTTCCCAGTGTTTTCACATGGTCTTCCTTCTGTGTGTGTCTGTGTCCTTAATTTCCTTTTCTGATAAAGACAATAGTCACATAGTATTGGAGCACACCCTAACTACCTCATTTATCTCTTTGAAGATCTGTCTCCAAACAATCACATTCCGAAGTACCGGAGGGGAGGTTAGGACTTTAACATACGAATTTTGAGAACACAAGTCAGCCTGTAATAGTGTCTTTCCAAAAGAATCAGAATTTTAAGCCAGTGTAGATTTTTTAAAAAATTGGTTGAGCTTTAACAATAAGATTTCCTCTTACAGCAACGTCACAATACGCTGTATGGAAACAAATACACAGACACCAGGGCTGGTCTCTTCAGTATACTCATCCTTTAGCACCCTGGGAATGTTGAGTGGATCATCAACTGGGAGAAATCAATTAGTAAACATCTAACTGAGATACATAACTCTGTAGGAAAGGCATCAAGGGAAATGTCAAATTCTCATGGGGTCCAAAGTGTCATCATTTGACAAAAGTTCGAGAAATAACAAATCACAAATAAATGAACTCGTTGCTGGGTACCATCTCTTGGGTCACTCCTGAACTACCTCTCAAAAGAGTTTGTCTAGATTTCTGTCAGTATGTGAAGTTTTTACCCTAAATACATCTACCATTTCACTAGCCTGGGTCTTCGAGTTGTGCCAGAGCTCTGTTCCCAGCCAAAGGATAGAAGTGAACCCTGCTGTATGTAAAACCACATCTCCATCTGAGACAAGAAATGGTCACAACCAATTTTTAAAAGCCACAATTTCATATCTATGAGCAAAGATTTCTGACAAGGGTGGAACGTGATAGGTTTGGAGGATTTGGGGTAGGAGGAAAGCTTGAAAGATGGCCCAAGCTGATCTATGTAGTTAACAAAGGTGAAATTACTGCTTCTCTTCCAAGAACTGACTCAAAGTTTGGAAGAAGTTGGAATTTTATGACATCTTGCAGGAGAAGGAAAGAGCATAATGGCCTGTGCTGAGGGACATCAAAAGATATTCTAGGCAAATATTCATGATGTGACTCAGAAACAAGAAACTCCATCTAGCACAAGCTTGCCCAGTGGAAATGTTACAACTTAAATATTGCTCAACACTTGGTGTGTCAGGACATATTGTACTCTTTGTTAAGGGAAGATGGGTTTCATTTCCCCTTTTCCTAGTATTTCAGGAAGCCACATGGCACCCACACCCCTCTTCCCAGAATCCCACTTCCCCATTCTTCAGCCCCACTGGGTCATTCCACATCTACACACACACACACACACACACACACACACACACACACACGAGGATATCTTCTGCACACACTCTTGTGGGTGTCCCGTCCTTTCTTGAAACTTCCTTCTCTTTGAGCCTTTCTAAGGCTTATTAAATGTCAATTCCTTTACAAAGGTTTTCTAGATCCTACTCATCTCAATGTTTTTTATCTTCCTTTGGACACTTTACAGCATTTTATACTTAGGATGGAGTTTAACCTGCTTCACCATCTTTTAGTATATCTTGTCCTAATGTGTTTCTTTTTCCAGTAGATTCTTCAACTCCATAAAGATGTGAATTTTTAGTTCCATTTTCTTTGGATCCCTGCCTATATCTAGCACAACCCTTGTACATGGAAGGAAACAGTCAATATATCTTGAATTATATTGAACTGATGCTGAGAAAATGACCTTCTTCTCTGGGAACATCCTTATTGGAAAGCGAGACTAGGGTTCCATACAGCATAGAAGTATGGGTAGACTAGATTTGGTGTTAGGGTCTTAAAACGTAGGGTAAGAAGCATTCATAAGACTGTATCTCAGGGTGAAGCTAGAGTTCACAAAGAAACAGACCAAAAGGAGTATTAGCTGAAGAAGCAGGAACCAACAATTCACGAAACTGGAGTAAGCTGGGTGAGCAGAGGAATGGGTAGGAGGGATGGTTGAAGTCTCAGAGATAGGAGGAAAAGACTGGAGCTTGGCTGGTGAAAAACTGCCAAGTGGAATAAGGTCTTCAGGACACTTTCCTCCTTTA
>NW_004624776.1:6626926-6641078 GCF_000247695.1 Heterocephalus glaber | reverse complement strand
GCCTGGTGTCCTCTGCATCTTTGTTGTGTGGAACCAGGTGGCTGCTTGTCTGCAGTGGGGTGATTCGGTGTGTTCCACGAGACTCAGGACCTCGGTAGTGTGTGCACAGACCTTCCTGTGTGAAGCGGGCTGATTTGGCATGTTCCGCAGGACTCGGGACCTTGGTAGGGCATGGGCAGACCTGCCTGTCTGCAGCAGGCTGATTCGGCGTGTTCTGTGCAACTGAGGACCTCAGTAGGGCGTGGGCAGACCTCTATATAGCATTCTTTTCTGTAAGTATTTTTGTTATACTTGCTTTACTCACTCAAATATCTTAGTGATTTTCAGTGTGAGTCAATATATAGTCATCTACTTGTTTGTTAAGTGAGCACTAATATTTCACCATGATATTTAGAATTGGGAATAATGATGCCAAATAGTTACCTGTGGAAATTAGTGGATAAAGTGGCTAGAGCCTGTCAAACATAAGCAAAAGTTATGAACTATATGTAGTTGCAAATAAAAGCCTTGAGAAAAGATAATACAGAACAGGTAACCTGGAGTGGAGAATGAGGAACAAAAATGCAACATTAACTCACTTGGTTATGCTGTCAGCATGTTGTTTAGATTCTGGGATGTGTTCCTTGTTGTGTTGGGGATTCAGGATATAGTGTTGCATGGGACTAATCCCACCCTCAAGAAGTTTATAACTATCTAGTGGGGAGGACAGACACTACACAGTGATGCCCACTTATTATTATTACTGGAAACAGAGGACACTCTAACCCTGGGCAAGGTCCCCTTGAGGAAGGGAAATTTAAACTGGACCTGGGAGTTGAGTAGAATTTTGCTCAGCCACATGGAAATGTCAGTCTGGATTGGGGAATAAATAGTATTATAGATAGGGGAGTAGCCCATAGGAAGGTTTAGAAGCAAGAGGGAATATGGCCATAGCTATAATATGACAATCAATAGAAAAAAGAGCTTGTTTGTACTTGGTAGGGAGCTTGGTTGTACTTCTATGGAAATGAGAAGTCATTCAGGGTTTTGAGCAGGGCTGAGGCTTGTCCAACCTCATCTTTTAGACAGCTATATAGAGTGGTCAGGTAATGGGTGGATTCATAAAGAACCAGCCTAGAGTCAGGGTACCAGTTGTGAAGGTTGTGAAAATAATCCAGATGAGAAATGAAAATGACCCAGATTGGAATAATGGAGAGAAATGCATTGACTCAATGGACAATAAGGCAGAATTGAAGACTGGTTACTGGGAGTGAGAGACAATGTCCAAGTCTCTAACTCCAAAACTGAGGACTAGAGTAGGACAGAAATAAATCTTAACCCTACTGGTTAGGGTTGTCATCCATTTGTTAGTGTAGGTGAACTAGAAAGTGGTATCAGAATTCACATATTTGTATGTAAGTATGAGTAGTAAAAAGTATGCTCTTACTCCAGAACAAAGTTATTCATTCTCATTAATATGTTTTTGTTATTTGTATCATTTTAAATTAAAGAATTCCTTTTAATGTTTAGCTATATTTAAGTCTTTTGTCTTACAATTAATTATTAAGATCTTGGAGTGAGCAAAACCAGAAAAGTAGTACTGATCCAGGTTTCTGAGGTAACTCATGTGATTCTCATTGTAATCCTCTGAACTTGGAAGGCCAGATACTATTTTACAAAAGAAAACAAGTCCAGGAATTGTTATATAACTTGCATATAGTAATAGAGAACAAGTTTTGAGAATTCTATTCAGTTGATTGCTCTTCTGTCCTCAGCTAACTCAAAATCTGGAAAACAATGGCTGGTGTTTTTAACAGGCCAAAACTGCGAAGTCAGGAGGAATAGACCCACGTCAGAAGAGAAAGATCATTAGTAAGAGTCTCAGTGCTAAGACTGCATATTTCTCCTTCCCCAAATGATGCCCAAATGAGATAATAAAAAAACAATGTGTTTGAACTGATTTCATTTTTCACTCGAAGGAGCCTGTACATTAAGTGCCTTATCCTGAATATGGGTGATCTGAATAATATGAGCACAGAACTGCAGTGAGAATATATTTTCATACCTGTGGTCCCTCCACGGAGCTGACACTCAGAGTTGAGAAGCAAGTGACATCAGCATGCTTTAACAACCTCTGAACATGAGCAGGGTCAATAGGTCAGGTCCAAGTTCCCTCCCATGGGATTCTCATTCTAACAGCCAAGTTTCTCCCCTTCACACTGAGCTGATCCTCTGATGCAGTTGAACATGTATCCTTTTAGGCCCATGAACACCTAACAAAGAGATTTGATGAAACTTTGGTTTTATAAAATAATGCTATTCACCTAGATCTCTCTCTCTCTCCTATATCTCTGTTTCTCTCTCTGTCTCTGAAAAAGAAGGGGAGCTAATGATTTCTGTCTTGTTTTGATTTTTAAAAAATATAAGTACCAAAAAAATATGTAAGTACCCATACAAGTAAAAGATTTAACCTACTTTCTCCTATTGTGGGAAGAGCTTTTTTTGCCTTCATGAAGGTATGACCTGCTCTATAAGAAATAGATAATATATTGCATGTACTGAACTAAATAACTTTACGAAAAAGCCCTACTTCAAGCCCATACTCCTCTGTATCATATACAAAGGATCTCAACCAAACTGCACACTATTACCTTAAGAAGGATCTCTAACATGTAGACAAAATAGGACTTGTAAATTTGAGAAAAGTAGCTTTCCCCCTCCCTGTCCTCTCCCTTCTGATTGTTCTGGGAAAATGCTTAAGGGAGGCTCAGTGGTAATTTTGATTAGAGAGCATTTCATGGTCAATTTAGAGTGCATAAGTCTTTTTTTTTTCTGGAACTAAAAAAAAGACTTTATTTATTGAGGGCAAGAGGATGCAAACAATATAAAAATCAAAAGCTTATCTAGCATTTAACTTTCCTTTCTCTGCTTGTCCAATGAGAGCTGGATATTATTTGTACATTTTCTAAGGGTCCTGATCTGCTCATGAAATCTTTATACACGAGGAAACTGAGGGGCAGATTCTGTAAGTGGCCCTTTGGGAGAACTCTCATCTGGGCAGGAGTAAATGTTCAATTCTGCCTACTTCTTTCCCTTCTGCTTCATGTGCACTACAATATAATCATTGCACGCAATGGTGAGGCCTGCGATTAGTGAAAAGCAGCTCTGGAAGCCCACTTTGCCATCTCAGCACTGGTCCAGGTCCTTCATGATTTTGTCCACAGCCAGACGATCTTTTTGATTTTCCAAAAACCCAGGGAACTCCTTTTCCATGAGTACCCGCAGGTCTTCCTTAGTTAAGTAGCCTTTGTCCTCGGCAAATTTGTGAAATGTAAACATCATGGTTTCCATGACGTGTTCCATCTGGGATGGGATTTTGGGGAAGCCTGTCGAAACCAGGGCTCTCGGGCTGCAGGCGGCAGGAGGGCTGCCAAGTGCATAAGTCTTGTTGCTTTTCCTATTTTAAAAATGTCAAGCCAAATATTGGCTTTTGAAGCCACAGAGCCTCACTGCAGGGCAAAGCGGTACTATCTTTTCTTGGTCCTGTAGGTCCTGGATTAAAATAAAGGACTGGACCCATCCGATCTTCAGGTATATGGTATGAAGAGCTCCCATTGGGAGCAAGAGAGATAGGGAGCACCAGGATCACTCACCCATGCTGAGCTGTCCAGAAATAGTCCATTTAGACTGGGAAAAAGGCATAAATACTCATACACTCATTCAAAATTTTCTGAGTACTTGATATCTTCAAAGTATTGTGCCACACACTGGGCTACAGTAATACATAAATTAATCCCAGTCTCTGTCTTCATAATTTTACAGTTTATAACATAATAATGATATTAGAATAATAATAGAAGTATATAATGATATTATAATCACAGGCCAATTCAAGTATAGCAGTGCTTAAGGTTTGCTTTGAGAGAATAGATGATAACCATGAGAAAGTAGAAGAGGAAACCTTAACTTATATAAAAAAAAATCAAAGAAAATTTCCAAATGTAACATATGCTCTCTCTTCTTAGATCAGGTTGACAACATGATGCTCTGAAATATATGTATGCTGCTAGACTGGGCACTGTCATTCTAGAATTACATGGAATTTTTATTTTCTGAGATTAGGATTCAACTCTGAATTATAATTAACAAAGATGACCCATCCTTTAATGATTGTGAACTTGTCTCATTGTCACCAGCTGGTACAGGTCCTTGCTTTTAGTAATAATATAAATTAAAACTAAAGCACACATTTACAGAAAAACTGTTTTATTTGGAAAGTTAGAGGAAAGATAGGAAAGAACTCCAGCTTAGGTAGCTGGTGAGGGCGCCCTCTGATACAGGGATTCAGATGGGCCCACCCGCAAAGGCAGAAGACTGGCTTTTAAGGATTCATTGGTGGGCTGGGATCTGGTTGATCATTAGCTCAGTTCCGGTGTCATAGTTTTGGAATTGTTATGGCTGAGAGATGGTTTTATTCTCAGGAAAGGATTGTCTCTGTCTCTGGTGGTCTCAGTTATTCAGGGCTTTACCTTTCTTGGAATCTTGGTGATCATAGGTTTAGGACAATGGCCGGAGGGTTCTGGGTGCAGCTGAATGTGCTTGTAAACCTATTATCTTGCTATCTTCAGCCTCGAAGAGGGATGAGATTTTGGACATGTAATGCTACTCAATCCTGTCTGGCCAGCTGCTAGATGGGCACTCCCTAAATGATCAACATAACCCATATGCTGAGCAAAGACCTGAACCAAGATCGACAGTAAGAAAGGATACAACATGAAAGTCAGACTGTTCTGCTTTTAGTTACCTATTGAGCCTCTTCAAGCCATAGTGAAGAGTTATGGTTCATAACAAAAATAGCTTTTATGTCCTCCCTGGCTGTCCCAAGAGAAAACACAGTCATCTTTTTAATGAGCAGCAGGTAAGGGCCCAGGATTCTGCCTGTTTCCCCATCCCTATAGTTGTCCCTTACTATGTTGTTGTAGCTGGGAAGCAGAGTCCTGACGTGGTGAGTCTCAGGTTGTGCTTATATGATTAACTGGGTTTTCTAAGGGATACCTTTTCAATCCTCTGAGCTCATTATTTTTGTATAAATAAAATGGGCTGTGTTCTCCAAAGAGAAGTGGGTCCTAGTTTACTCTCTAGGTGAATGTTTCCATTTGTTTTGAAACCTTGAAGTTTTCCCAACCACTCACCAATGACCCAAACTTTATATGGGCCATGGACCTCATCAGCACAGTTAGAGCTTGTTACATTTTCATGAAGTAAAGTTTGAAACCACAGATTGTGTGGCTATTATCTATATCTAATGATTAAGAAAGCTAAGGAAAAAAAATCATATCTTCTTTTTCGTTCAAGTATAGCCCCCAGATGCCTGTCTCTGCCTCCTAATGACTAACTTTCTGCCTAATATTGTAACTTCTTTATCATGATATCACTAGGCCTCTACATTATCTTCAGGAGTGTCAGTAAACATCCACACTGCTTTGTGTCATTGAGAAAGTCCCTTACCTCTGTCAACCACAGGTAAGAGGGAAAAGAAGTAGGATGAATAGGTTTTCCACCTCTCTGACTTGCAATATGATCTATTATTTGCAAAATGAAAGCCAGAGCAACAATTTCCTTTTTTGAAATTTGAGATTGAGTTTTCTAAGTTCATCAGTTCTTTTAAAAGAAAAAAAGCAAAAAAAAAAAAAAAAAGAAAGGCTTTTTTTCAGTCCTTCACAGCATCTTTAGGAGCAATTTTGTTTAATTGTTTGATATCTTCTAAATTTGAAAATCATTAACTCAGCAGGCTGTAAGCTCTCAGAAGGAAAGTGTACATTCAATTTAAAAATTCTTGAAAAACTACCTAAGGCCCAACATATGTATTGTTGCTCTCATTTTGAGAAATTTCCTTGTAGGAATTACTTGTTTTTCTTAAGGAAATAAGTGAATCCCATCTCATTTTTGCAAATGGTCCTCAGAGCATTTAACTCATAGCAACATCACAAAGGAAAATGCATTCACCACAAATTGTCAAAAAACCTGTAGTAGGGCTGGAGGTGTAGCTCAGTGGTAGAGTGGTTTAGCATGCATGAGGTCCTGGGCTCCATCCCTGGTGCCACAAAAATAAAACAAAACAAACAAAACTCAAAACAGTAACAAAATCCTGTAGGGATTTTTGGTGGAGAAGTAAAAAGAGAACTTACACATCTGAAGTGTTTGAAGCCATTGTTTTGGTACTTTGAAAATATTTATGGTGTGGATGGGGGAAAATCAACCACAGTTTCTCAAGTTTAAAGCTGGGTAAGTTGCTCAAACACAGAGGTTTTGTGCCAATGAAAGCAGAGAAACAAAGTATTCAAACACTGCACAGACAACCTGTGCTTTGTGGACTTCACCCACCATATCAGAGGTGTGACCTGCCTGCTCCAGAGAACCAGATAATGGCTTGGTATACATAGGTATAACTTTTTTTTAGAAAAAACATATTTTAATCTAATAAGGGAGATTCTACTTAAAGAATTCTGCTCTTCAATCTATCCTCTATATATTCTCTAAAATGATCTGTATAAAAAAATAAAGTGAACCACAAATCAGAGCATGCCTTGCTGTTCCCACTAAAAATGTTCAGTGATTGCCTGTTGCCTACCCTTGATCTGTTTTCAGAACCTTCAATTTGCTGGAACCAATTACAACAATAATAAGCAATTTCTCACTCTTGTAATGTGAAGTAAGGATTACTGCTAATCATACCCAAGGCCTTTGGTTATTGTATCTAAGTGGTCTTCAAGGAGGAAGACCATGAGTGCAGAGGAAACCATGGCAACACATTGATTTTCTTTTTTTAAATACTCACTTACCTTTCTATTTTGTCATCTTTGAGAAAAGTTATCCCTTTTTGTCTAGAGGATTTGTTCATTTCCACTTGAAGAATCAATTTTTTTGGTAGATTTGCCTGATTCCTACAACAGTTAGCTGTTCTGATCTATAATCCCGAAGTGTTTTTGCTTCTATGGTACCAAATGAGTGTGAGTGCAATTAAGCCTAAATGTCTCTGTCTCCTCCAGGACATTCAGATCTGTGGGGGCAGTGGGTCCTGTTTTATTCAGCTTTGTGTCTACCATGCTCTGCCATGCTTGATCTATAGTCAGTACTTAATTGTTTTTTGAAAAAAAATATTTTTTGTAAAACAAGGGTGAATCCTTTTAGGAAATGAAGAACTATTTTTGTGATGTAAATAATCATACCCCAATCCATTTGGTTTACAAGTCTAGATGTTTTTCGGTTTGATTTTCTGTAATTGTAGTGCAACAGAAGGTCATGTAGCTTTAGGGGGAGCAGGAATATAGGAAAATTATGTCAGCTATTCTCATTCCTGATATAGTGATTTATCTTTCAAAATGTCAAAAATGATTATGCAAAGTGGTACAAAGGCAAATGTAAGCCCCTGTCATCATTCTATTTTGTGATTAATTTTCAACTGTTGTCTTTATAACAGACTACAAAAGGTTTAACAAGATAATCTGGTTTGAGATTCCACTCCTCATCCCTCTTTCTACACTCAGAGGCAACCACCAGCGTCTTCACCTCATGTTAACAAATATTTGATCTTTAAACAGCAGGTATTTAAAGCTTTTCAAATACCAGGTCTTCAACTTTCTTTTCATCAATTTCCCCACCAAGTGATATAAGTGACAAATACATATGATGTTTAATTTGGACGATTCCTTTCCTTTTTCTTTTTTCCTTTTTTCTTCTTTTCTGTTCTTTTTCCTTTTCTCCTTCCTCTCCTTTCCTTTTGTCTTTCCCTCTAGAAAATATTGTAGCACTCCTTTAAATTAATTAGGAATCATAAATCATTACAAATAAAATTCTATGATGCTGTATCTTAAAATAGAATAAGTCGGGACCCTGGCTTTTAGTCTTGGATCAGCCCTGATCAATGCTACTTTGAATTAATTAATTTGCATCATTATTTTTTACCTGTTGTATAAAATAACAATAATAATTGACAATCCCTCATATAATAAGTGCAAAGATTATTTGAATAGAGTAGAAACACACTTTGGAAACTGTAAACTACTGCCTTTGAAATGTCAGTACTTCCTTCCATATGTACCAGACACACATAGTCTATGGTGTGCTTGTAGGCAAGCTCTCTGGGGGAGGGAGGGAGACAAAAACCAAAAACCCAATTTAGGTGTTTGGCTATTTCTATGATATAAATACTCCCATTATGGTTCATTTCAAGCCATTAATGGTTTAATATTCAACTTGCAAAATTCTTGAATATTTAACAATTGGTTCTTGATACAAGCTGGCTTCAGCACACTGAAGCATGTACTTCAGACTTGGTGCTCATTTAGTTACCTATCAGTTGAGGGCTCTTTTGCTTGATTCAGATAGAAATAATGAATTGACAAAGTACTTTACAGTTCTGCTAGTGGCCCTGATGCTGGGTGATGGTATCTGCCACTGCCAGCCACTGACCCTTTGACACCAGCTTGTGCTGCTGCCATCATTCCACACTGACTTGTGCAGGATGCCATTGGTCAGCTCTGCTGGTTGCTGCTTTCTGTCACTGATCTTCATTGACTTCTGATCTCTGTACCTCCTCAAGGCTAACAGCTTCTAGTGTTTATTGCTCTTTCTTTTTGGGCAACCATTCTGCCTACACTACAGAAGGTAAGAATTCTGAGTAGATTTACAGGACTTTCTGGGCCCATGGAACCTAAGCAATAAATGATGAGCAGATTTGTAGGACCACTGGAGCAAGGCTTTATTTTAACATGACCCATGTGCTGCACAGAGGGTCAGCATACCAGAGGGAGCCCTCCTGGACTAACCTAAAAAGTGTGAAGGAAGTACTGCTTAGAAAGCAGATACAGGCCTTTAATTGGTCCAAAGTTGGGCCTACTGATTGGTCCACATGTGTGTGGGGTCTTCGGCACCTGTGCTGGTGTCATGGCAGCAGTAGGAATGGCAGGTAGTTGCAGCTGTTTGATTGACAGCTTTCATGTCTCTGCAAAAATGGTGAGGCCAAGAGAGGGGAATCTTCAGAGGGGTTAGCTGTGTTAGTCACAGTTTAGTGGGGTCTGGGGAGGTTGGGATGGTCATTAATAATGGACCTGGATGCCTACCTTGTCTCTGTCACATTAAGGGTGATTTCCCCTCTGCTTCTTCAGCCTCTAGAGTGGCGTCAGTCAGGGAGGGGCTGATAGCAGAGCTCCATCTTCTGTCGGAGCAGCCAGGACAGTGGCCGCAAAGCAGCCTCAGGGGTTCGAGGAGAATACTGAGGCAAGAGGCCAGCTGTCCCAGTGTATCCTCTGGGGCCAAAGCAGAAACAAGGGGAAGCAATGACAGAGGTACCACAGCTGTGGGCCAAATCACACCCCACAGTGGTCTGCATGGGAGAAAGGGGAGAGTCAGGCACTTCTCATTGGTCTTATTTCAATAGATTAGGTCTTTGAAAAACAGCATAATAAAATAACAGATCAACCATTTGAAACACAGCAAGGTGGAAGATTGCTCCTGACCCTCACACAAATCCTTTTACTGTTAACACCCAAGCCTCCTGACAACTGTGAATATCACAAATGCAGGAAAATCATGGCAACGCATTGAGTTTTTAAGACTTAAATATCTTTCTATTTTAAAACAGCTTACAAAATAAAATTTATTATGGCTACCCAGTTGGGACTAAGTAGCTGAAGCACTCTCTTCCCATTTAATTATTTTGTCTTAAGTGACGTGCAGAAAAGTATTAGTAATTATTATTATAGCTAATGTGTAATGAATGCTACTCAGCTCTTCCTCACAACCTCCTGTGTGCCATGTAATTATAGTTCCCCATGTTACACAGCAGGGAAGTGAAGCCCACATGCAGAGCAGGCAGAGGGAGAAGCAGGATGCCATTGTAGAGCCAGGGCTCTTTACTACCAAAGGTCAGCAGGTCTGATTACCCATGTCTTCAGAATAGCCCTGACATAAGGAAGTTTTTCAGTGTGTTTGAACCTTTCCACTAATAGGAATAGCTAGTTGCACTTATTGCAATGCAGTTATGTTCCATTTCATCCACTGCATCAGGAAGCCTTCTAGAAAAATTCTGCTCATTAAGGGAAGAAGCTAATTTGTTTCTATTAATGGCTCAGATATTCATCTCATCATCTTGTTTTAATTTAGACTATTTTTTCAAGATGGTAATTGCAGATTCCCCTGTACTAGATGTGTAGCAGGATAAAGAATTTTCCCTAAGATAGTTGAAATAAACAGTAGAGTACACTCTCATTATGGAAAGCAAGCCGTTTTTCCTTTTTTTACTGCCCAGACAATACTTCTGTCTCTGGGTCTAAACAAAGTTCTCATTTGTGTGGGATGGAGCTAATGTTTGTAGCAAAGCAAAAGCCACAAGAGTTTAAGCAGCAGTTCAGTTTCTCCAAGGAAATATCTAGGAAAAACAGTATAAACAAACTACGTTCAAATACATTCATTTTATTAGGGAAGAATTCTGGTGTGCAAAGCTGTTCATTATCATGCTATACCATGCTCTGTTGGGAGCTTTTCTATATAAAAATAGAAGGATTTGGGAAGGACCTGGCACCAGGAGCCCTGTAGAGGATTCTACCTATCTTCATTATGGAAGACTTCGCCAAACTTCTTCAGGGCACAGGTGAAAATAATTTTCTGCTGTGCATTTCCTGGCTCTATATGTAAACCTGTCGAATGGATCCTTTTGCAAGTATCATCATTCATTTGACCTGTGATCTATCAGCATCTGCATTATACAACCAGTTGCGTTAGATTCTACAATTAAAAATTTCCCCTTATAGGTAATGATTTCTAGTCTCTCTATTCTCTCTTTTAACAATCTCATTTTAGAATCATGAAATTCATTAAGTTATTTCTGGAAGTACATGATGATAAAATAACCAATAAAGAAGCAATCTTACATATGCTATTAGATTTTTGTTTCTTGATTTAGGCTCTGAGTTCCAGAAGTATTTGATTAGGTGCAAATAGTAAAGTAACAATGAAAATGAGACATATGGGTAAAAGTGAATGCTATAATTTGAGTCATTCTGGTTCAGTTTGATTCAAATGCAATTTAAGTGGTAATTCAGCTAGAATCAAAGTTACACATTAAGAAACTACATAAAGGATGAGAAGCTGTTGCTGATGTTACTGTTGTTTTCTTTTTCAGTGCTGGGGATAAAATCCAGGGGCTCACACATGCTAGGCAAGCACTCTATCACTGAGCTACATCCATAGCCCAAGGAGACATTTTAAAACATTTCCAGTTATAGAAGAGGTTTTCAAATGGTGAATGTTTAACTGTATTTGTCATTTATTTTCATTAAGTTTAAGTGTCCCATTTTAATTTTTCTTAATGTAGTATAGGCACAATTTAAAAAATAAAATAATAAACTACATTTGGCACACACTCAAGTGCTCAATGAAGTTGTATAGAATGAATATATAGATTAAGAATTATATTCTTCCCCAGCCTTAAGCACAACTTCTAGTTCCCAAAGAAAACCACTTTTAACAGTTTTTGTTAAGGTTGACATGTTCCTATACTTTAAATGGTATGTTTATATCACTATTTATTGATTACACACATTAAACATGATTTCCATCTATGTTAGATGAAGATGTGAGTGCCCATTTCTTTCTACACTTTTCTTCTTTGATAACATCAGAGTTGGTCACATTTATGTTTCATTTTATATCTAAATTTGTCTTGAGTATTTATCCAATGAGCTATCTCTAAGAGTTACAAAATAGTAAATATATTTATGTAAGTGTAACTACTTGTATCTTGTTTATTAGGAAGCAATATAGAATTACATTTCATTCTCCACAGCTGCAATGCCCTGACTCATGTCATTTGAAGGAGACAATTCACAGCTAATAAGTTAATTTTCCTTTATTTCCTTTCTTGTTCAAAATCATGCCATAGCTTACCTTGCAATGACTGAACACGCCTTTCTTATACAGTTTTATAGGAAATCCTGATAAAATGGACAGAACTATAAACATTTGTAGAGAAGACCCATCCTCATACATTTGCTTAATAACAATGCCATGTCATACTACAGATCAGTGTTAATGAAATGGCAGAAACAGACCTTAGACCAGTTTTTAGTCTGAATAGGTTGAGACCTAGTGAGACAGAAGCAGGTCCTAGTGGGCTACAGACTCTCCCAAGGAGAGAAAGGACACCAAAAATCAGATTCCTGATTTTCTTATGGAAGGGGACTCTCCTTCCAAATAATAACCACCTTTCATTTCATCCTGCAAGCCAAAGATGTCAACTTGAATGGTGAATATAGTAGGAAATTGTTTCTGGTAAACTAGGGACATTTTATAACTTTTGGTGAATACACTAGGAAAATTATTGGTGTTTCTGGTAAATTATTCACATTATACAACCCTTGTTTATTATCCAAAGATAGTGAAGGGATGCTTTGAGAGGTTCAGAATGTGTTACGGGTATTTCCATTATTTCTTTTGGGAAAAATAGTCTTGACCTACAATCAATTTGAGTTGCAAGTAGCCCTTGTGAACAAATTGAGTTCATAAGTGAAGGGTCCCCTGTATAAGATAATTTTATTGTCATTGTATAATGCTTGGACTCCATTCTGTCCCTTTTTCTTCTTAGGATACAGTGGCTTCTTATTTAAATTTGAATCAGTTGTTTGCTAGAAGTTTTATATAGCTGTCATGCTCAGAAACATTTTCTCTAAGCTCTTCAGAAAGGTCCATTATTTCTTATATTGTATGACTTTCTCTTTCCCGTTGGTCTTCTGTTTAGAAAAGATGCATGAGAGGGAATGTTCTGCATTCTTTAATATCTAAAAATGCTTTCGTTTATCTTAGCTTTGAAAATTTGGCTAGGAGTAGTAGTCTAGGCTTAAAATCATTTTCCCTCAGGATTTAATGTTATCGCTTCATTTTCTTATGACATTTATTGTTGTTGACAAGCAATCCAAATCCTGTCTGAGCCTTGTTATTTGGTGTTTCTATCATGGAATTTTAGGGCCATTTCTTTCCTTTGGTGTTTTGAAATTTCACAGTATTACATTGTTATGGTTTAAATCTCAAATGGACCCAAAGCCTCATGTGCTTGGAAAGTGATTGGATTATGGGGGTAGCATAGCTGACTTGCTATATAGGAGGTGGAATCTGGCCAGAAGAGGTGGGTCCTGGGGGGTGGAACCTGAAAATTCCTTTCCCAGTTCTTCCTTTTTCCTCCCTGCTTCCTGGCTGCCATGAGGTGAGCAGCTTTCTTTCACTAAACCATCATGCCTTCTTGACTTGGAACCTATTGACTAAAATGTGAGCCAAAATAAATCTCTCCTCCTTTAAGTTCAGGGTGTAGGGTATTTTGTTCCAGTGATGAAGAACATGACTAAGACATACATATAGGGAATTTTTCACTACTTCTCTTGGATCACTGAAAACTTTTTTTAAAAAAGAACTTGTGCTTCTTTTAATCTACGGAAAATTTTTGCTTTTAGTATAAGATTTTCCCTCTCCAGTTTTCTTCCCTCTCCATTTGATATATTTGATGGTATAATCCCTGGATTAGAGACTCTTATCTTTTATGTCTTTGTTTTGTATTTCCATATTCTAGGATGTTTCCTTGATTTTAATCTTTCAAATTTATATTAAATTTAAAAGCAATATTCTGAAATTATGATTACTTCCTAAAAGATCTTTCTTGTTTTTCAGGTTTCTATTTATATACCCTGTTCTTGTTTAATAAGGGGAATATATTCTTTCTTTAAACAGCTATATTGAGGAACACTGTATTAGACAGCTTTCCTGTTTATTACAGGTACAAAATACCTGATATTTGCAATTTAAAGCAAAAGAAGTATAAATTGGCTCACAATTTCAAAGGGTTCAATCCATGGTCAGCTGGTTCCAAGACAGGAATATGAGGAAGTAAGGTGAAGTAGAGCAAAGCTTCTCACTTTATGGTACTCAGGAAGCAAAGTGCAGTAGAAAAGTTCTTTGAAAGGTGTACCTTTCGAAGACCTACTCCCCACATGGTCCACCTTCAACTGAATGCCACATCCTGATAGCACATTCAGCTATGAACATCAATTGGATTAATTCTCCTCTCCAGGAATCTCTCAATCTAGTCAAATTGACAAACTGAACAATCACATACACTATATATATA
>NW_004624776.1:6588262-6611912 GCF_000247695.1 Heterocephalus glaber | reverse complement strand
AAAGATAATTTTGCAGGATACAACAGTCTAGGTTGGAAGTTATTTTCTTTTAGGGCTTGAAATACTTCACTCCAGGCTGTCCTTGATTTGAGGGTTTGTGTTGAGAAGTCTGCCGTGATTCTGCTGGGCTTTCCTTTATAGGTGATTTGTTTGTTTTCTCTAACTGCTGTAGGATTTTGTTCTTCTGTTGGGTTTTGGGGACCTTGACTATTATATGTCTAGGTGTAGATTTTTTTTATAGTGGCTGGGTGGAGTTCTATATGCCTTACTTATCTGTATGTCCAATTCTCCACCTCTGTCTGGGAAGTTTTCTACTATTACTTCTGTGAACAGTTTTTTTTATGTCAATTGTACTTTCTCCTGTTTTTTCGTGGACTCCTGTCAGTCTTATGTTATTATTCTTTGCATTATCTAGCAGCTGCTGAATTGATTTCTCATGGTCCCTTACTATTTTTAAGAAATCTCTGTTTTCATGTTCCTTCACCATAATCCTGTCTTCTATATCTGATATTCTATCTTCAGATTCTCTTAATCTGCTCTGAATGCTTTCAGTTAAGTTTTTAATCTCCTGAATATCTGTTTGAATGTGTTTCATGGATTCCATTTCTTTCTTATGTTGGCTGATCATGGTTTCCATTTCTTTCTTATGCTGGGTATTCATGGCTTCCAGCATGTTTCTGAGCTCATCTATTTTTTTTTATCTGTTTCTGTTCTAGAGCCTCTAATCATGTCTCTCACTCTGCTCAACATCTCTATAGTTATCTGGGAGATTATTTCTGCTTTGAATTTTTCTAGAGCCTCATTCATCTGTTTTGTTACTTCCTGTACTATCAGTTCAGGGTTTCCAGGTGGTTGATTATCAGACTTTTCCACCTCATTTCCCCCAGAATTTGCCTTTTGTAGGGTGGAATTCTGGGTTTGTGACTTGCTTAAATGTCTTCTCATTATGGTTTTTGGTACTGTCCTTGGTTTATTTCCTGGGTTGATATTTTGAAGTTGTTTATCGCAAGTATCTTTGTCCATGTATTTAAAACCCTTATGGAATGATTTCTTCTCAGAGGTGTCTTCCAGATATAGCTGGCCTTTATGTTTTGAGTCTCTAATGACTCTGAGGCTATCTCATTTTCATTATAACAGGAAGGACAACTGTTTATATCAATCACAACACCGTAGTCCAAGTGATACAATCAGCAACACAATAGCATTAAATGCATCTTAGAAAATGACAATTTGTGGCAGTTATTAATCTATCACCTTTAAAAATGAAGTGCCTCCTTCAGGGTATGTCTCTGCTGCCACAGTAGACAATGTGGGCTGCAGTGTGCAGTTATAAGTCAATGAGTCTCAGTAAGCTAGTCCCGGACCCATGAGATTCAGGCAGATTCCAGGTTCCGATGGGAGCTGATGATAAGTTGAGCTCCTTGTCCCTCCAACTTACCAATCACGGTGGTCTGGTGTGCCTTTATTACAGAGATTCCCCTAACTTTTCCAGTGGGCTTGTTTTCATCTTGGAGCCTGAGGCAGACCCTCTCCCTGTTATTCACTTCTGCCACTAAGAACAATGGCTTTTATGTCCTCCTGTGCCTCTGCAACATGTAACAAAGTAGCTGCACAGCCAAAAGGCCAGACGTGGGGGGGCCTGTTGTTGCAGGCACCTGAACAGCCAAGCCGTCAGCTGGTGGGCGTGCCTGGGGGGGTCCTCCTCACCCTGTCTTGGTGGCAAGCTGGTGGAGCCTGTCCTGGGGAGTTTCTTTAAAAACAGAATTACAAATTATTCTTAATGATCATAGCTTAGTTTCCAAAATTCAAGTAAATAAAATTGTAGTACAATCATAATAGCTTTTCCTTTTTCTTTAAAGTTTTCTGCCCTGCTGGAGAAGGAGCTCAGTAGTAAGTGCTTGCCTGGTATGCACAAGGCCCTGGGTTCCTCAGTACAGGAAAAATAAACCGCAAATAAAAATGAAAGACTACTATAGTTATTTTATGCACTTAAATAAAGTCACAATATACTTAACTTATGTGTTTAATTCTGTTTTATGAAACTATGTTTTGATTTTTGCAAATGTCTGGTCATTAAGCAAGATTATTTAATGTCCACTGTGTACATAGAAGTGATATACCTAAATTATTTTTTATTTTGCTAAAATATGTAAATCAATTCTGCATATACCCAATTCATGTTTTTCCAGGGAAAGTTGTTTTCAGTTGTTACATGTTGGTTTAATGTGTTGAAATAAACTGCATCATAGTCACACACAAAAAATTTCTGCCCTGAACTTTATTTAAAAATTAATTTTATTGAAAATCTTTACATATACATAATGATCACATTCATCATATGGAATTTGTACCCATACATGATATATCTTGATTCTTTTCTCCCCAATTGCCTCCTCTCCCTTTAATCCTTCCCCTCCTTATTTAAAAAGCTTTATTTCCATACTTTTCTATTTTTCCCCTCCCTTCCTCCCCCCTTATACCCCTTCCCATTTGAACATTTTCTTCCTATTTCCCAATGTATATTTTGGTCCTTATTTGCCCTTTCAGTTTCTCATGTCAGAGAAACAATGCAATATTTAAATATGTGTGCCCAATTTATTTCACTTAAAAGAATGGTCTCAAAGTGTATCTATTTACCTAGAGAAAAGTCTCAAGTTTATCTTCATTTATGGCAGAGTAGTATTCAATTGTATCAAAAAAAAAACAACCCATCTTCTTTATCTATTCATCCATTGGTGGGCATTTGGGCTGTTTCCAAGATTTAGCTATTATAAATTGTGCTGCTATAAACATCAGCGTGGATATATCATTGTGGTGTGATACTTTCATTTCTTTAAGGAAGACACCAAGATGAGGAATAGCTGAGTCAAGTGGAACCTCTAGTTTTAGTTTTTTGAGGAATCTCCACACTGATTTCCACAGTAGTTGCACTGGTCTATCCTTGCACCAACAGTGGAGAAAGGTTCCTTTTCCCCTAAAGCCCACCAGCATATGTTATTGGTTGATTTCTTGATAATAGCCATTCTTTCTGGAATGAGGTAAAATCTCAGTGTTGTTTTAATTTGCATCTCTTGAATCACCAGTGATGTTGAATATTTTTTATATATTTATTTGCTGTTTGTACTTCTTCATCTGAGAAGTGTCTACTCATTTCAGATGCCCATTTTTGGGTTGGGTCTTTAAATTTGATTTTTTGAGTACTTTACATAGTCTAGATATTAGTTCTTTGTTTGAGGAATAGCTGTCAAAATTTTTTCCCACCCTGCAAGTTGTCTCTTCACTCTGTGGGTGGTTTCATTTCCTGTGCAAAAGCTTTTCAATCTGATGAGATCCCAGTTGTTGATTCTTTGTTATACTTCCTGTGCAGTTGGGGTTCTATTCATAAAATTCTTTGCCTACACCTATATTTTCAAGAGTTCTACCTATTCTATAGTCCAGCAGATTTAGTGTTTTTTAAAAAATGTTTAGATCTTTGAGACATTTATATTTCAGTTTAGTGCATGGTGAGAGATATGGGTCTAGGTTTAATCTTCAGCATGTGGAAAGCTAATTTTCCCAGCACCATTTATAGAAGAGGCTATCTTTCTTCCAGTAAAGAAAGATATTTGGCTCTTTTGTCAAAGATAGGGTGAGTAGGTGTGCTTAGGGTTCTTTCTACATCTTTAGTATGTTCCACTGATCCAGAGGTGTGTGTGTGTTGCTAGAACCATGCTGTTTTTATTAGAGTAGCTTTGTAATATAATTTCAAGCCAGGGATTGTGAAGCCCCCTGCACTGTCTTTGTTGCCCAAAATTTCATTTGTATTTGTAGGTATCTTTTGATTCCAAATGAATTTTAGAATTGTTTTCTCTAACTCTGTGAGGTATGTTATTGGTATTGTGATTGGGATTGCATTAAATCTGTATAATAATTTTGGAAGTATGACCATTTTCACTATATTGGTTCTTTCTACCCAGGAACAAGGGATATCTTTCCATTTTCTAATAATTGACCTCCTTTTTCAGATTACTATACCTTTCAGTGTAAATCTCTTTTACTTTCTTCATTAGATGGACTGCTAAGTATTTCATTATTTTTGATGCTACTGTGAAAAGTGTGGTTCCCCTAATTT
This sequence comes from Heterocephalus glaber, assembly GCF_000247695.1. The sequence goes on along the minus strand of NW_004624776.1, from coordinate 6,607,801 downwards.
CCATTTCAGTGAATTTTTTATTTGTGTATTGGTATGGTATTGATTTTTGAGTGTTGACTTTATATCCAGCTATACTACTGAATTTGGTTATTAAACCAAGAAATCTTTTGGTGGAATTTTGTGCTGTTCCTTTTTTGTGTGTTTGTTAATAAATTTTATTGGTACATTTTAGGTATACAATATAATGACATTCATCATTGGAGATTTGTACCTTTACATAATATACATTATTAGTTTTCACCATTACCCAGCCATCCCTTCAACCCCTCCACCCTTCCCTATTTACAAAGACCTTGTTTCCATTTTTTCATTTTCTCATATTAATTCCATTCTTTTCTTTCCTTTTCCTTACCCCTCCCACTTCCCCTTTGCCCCTTTTGTTCCTATTTCACATTATCTATTATACATTTTAGTTCTTATTTACACTTTCAGTTTCTCACACCAGAGAAACTATTTGGTATTTACATGTGTGTCCTATTTATTTCAGTTAAGAGTATGACCTCAATGTGCATCCATTTAGCTATAACTGTCTCTAGTTTCTCATTCTTTATGGCAGAGTAGTACTGAATTTTATTTAAAAAACCCAAATTTTCTTTATCCAGTCTCCAGTTGATGGGCAATTGGGCTGTTTGCAAGCTTTGGCTATTACAAATTGTGCTGTTTTGAACATGGGTGCACATATATTGCTGTGGTATGATTCTTTTAATTCTTTTGGAAAGATACCAAGCAGAGAATGAGTCAAATGGGAGCACTAGTCCTACTTTTGAGACATCTCCATAGTGATTTGCACGGTGGTTGGACCAGTCTACAATCCCACCAGCAATGGAGCAGGGTTCCTTTTTTCCCCACAGGTCCACCAGCATTTGTTATTGGTTGATTTCATGATAGCAACCATTCTTTCTGGGTTGAGGTGAAATCTCAGCCTTGTTTTCATTTGCATCTCTTGAATGACCAGTGATGTTGAACATTTTTTTCATGTTTATTTGCTATTTCTACTTCTTTGTCTGAGAAATGTCTGTTCATTTCAGATTCCCATTTTTGGATTGGATCTTTAAATTTGGGAGGTCTGATTTTTTTAAGTTCTTTATAGATTCAAGATAGTAGATCTTTTCTGAGAAACAGCTGGTAAAAATTTTTTCCCATGTTGTGGGTTGTCTCTTAGCTCTGTTGGTGGTTTCTCTTGCGTGCAAAAGCTTTTTGTTTGTTTTTTGGGTTTTTTGGTACCAGGGATTGAACTCAGGTCCTTGTGCTTGTGAGGCAGGCAGCTGAACCACTGAGCTAAATCCCTGGCCCCAGAAGTTTTTTAATGAGAGATCCCACTTGTTGATTTTTTGTGCTAGTTCATGGGCAACTGAGGTTTTGTTCATAAAATCTTTTCCTACACCAATATCCTCAAGAGTTCTAACTAACTTCTCTTCCCACAGGTTTAATGTTTCCATTTTAATATTTAGATCTTTAATCCATTTTGAGTTTAGTTTAGTGCATGGTGAGAGATATAGGTCTAGTTTTAATCTTTGCAAGTTGAAACCCAATTTTTCCAGCACCATTTATTAAAGAGGTTATCTTTCCTCCAGTGAGGTTGTTTGGCTCCTTTGTCGAAGATGAGGTGGCTGAGTGTGTCTGGAGTTGTTTCTGCAGCTTCTAATCTGGTCCTCAGATCTGTTTCTTTGCCAGTACCATGCTGTTTTTATCACAGTAGCTTTGTAGTATTGTTTCAAGTTGGGGATTGTGATGCCCCCTAACTTGTTTTTGTTGCCTAGAATTGCTTTTGCTATTCTAGGTTTTTCTTGTTTCAAGTGAATTTTTGGATTGTTTTCTCAAGGCCTGTGAAGTACGCTGCTGGAAGTTCAATTGGGATTGCATTGAATCTACATAGCAGTTTTGGAAGTATGGCCATTTTCACTATTTTGGTTCTCCCTGCCCAAGAGCAAGGGATGTTTTTCTGTTTTCTGATATCCTCTTCAATGTCTTTTCAGAATGCTACCATTTTCAGAGTAGAGGTGTTTGATTTCTGTAATTCTTTCTTAATAACTCGCTACTTCATTTTTTGGATGCTATTGTGAAGGGTGTTATTTCTCCAGTTCCTTTCTTAGTGAGTCTGTTGTTCATGTACAGGAATGCTATTGATTTTTGTGTGTTGACCTTATATCCAGCTACTTTACTGAATTTGATTATTAAGGCTAGAAGATTTTTGTTGAAGTTCTTGGGGTCTTCTATATAGTTTATCATGTTGTCTGCAAATAATGACAATTTGACTTCTTCATTTCCTATCTTTATTCCTTTTATTTCTTTCTCTTGTCTAATTGCTGTGGCTAATGTTTCCAGAACTATATTGAACAGGAGTGGTGATAGTGGACATCCTTGTCTTGTTCCTGATTTTAGTATGAAGAATTTCAGCTTTTGACCATTTAATATGATATTGGCTGTTGGTTTTTCAAAGATGGCTTTGATCAGATTGAGGTAGAGACCGTCTATTCCAATTTTTTGTAGGCTTTTTATCATGAATGGGAGTTGGATTTTGTTGAATGCTTTTTCTGCACCTATTGAGATGATCATATGGTTTTTGTCCTTGGCTCTATTAATGTAGTGTATTACATTTATTTATTTGTGTATGTTGAACCATCCCTGCATCCCTGGGATTAATCCCACTTGGTCAGGGTGTATGCACTTCTTGATGATCTTCTGCATTCTATTTACCAGTATCTTGTAAAGGATTTTTACATCTATGTTCATTAGTGAGTTTGGCCTATAGTTCTTTTTTTCGGTTGGGTCTTTCTCTGCTTTGGGGATCAAGGTGATGCTTCCTTCCAGGAATGAATTTGGGAGCACTGCTTCCCTTTCAATTTCATTGAAGAATTTAAACAGTAGTGGCAGTAGTTCCTCTCTAAAGGTCTTGTAGAATGCAGCAGTGAAGCCATCAGGATCCGAGCTTTCCTTAGTTGGTAAGATTTCAATTATGTTTTCAGTTTCATTGATTGATATCAGGTCATTTAGAATTTTTAGGTCTTCTTTGTTCGACTTTGGTAATTCACATGTATCTGGGAATCTGTCAATTTTTTCTGTTTTCCATCTTATTGGCATATAGGTTTTCAAAGTAGGTATTGATGATCCTCTGGATTTCTGCTGGGTAGGTTGTAAATTCACCTTTTTCTTTCCTAATTGCATGGATTTGGGCCTTTTCTTTCCTTGTTTTGATAAAATTGGCTAAGAGTTTGTCAATTTTGTTTATTCTTTTGAAGAACCAACTCTTGGCTTCATCTATTTTTTTGTATCATTTTCTTAGTCTCCAATTGCATTGCTTTCTGCTCTGATCTTTATAATTTCCTCTTTTGTACATGCTTTGGGTTTAACTTGCTCTTCTTCTTCTAGTAGCTTAACATTTAACATCTGGTTGTGTATTTGAGCATGCTCTGTTTTGCTGATGTGGGAATTCATGACTATAAATTTTCCTCTTAGGACTGCTTTCATTGCATCCCATAACTTCTGGTATGTTGTATTTGCATTATATTTAATTGTAGAAACTATCTAATTTTTTCTTTAATTTCATCTGTGACCAATTGGTGGTTTAGGAGAGTGTTATTTAATTTCCATGTGTTTATTCAGGTTTTGTGGTTTCTTTTGCCACTTATTTCTAATTTTATCACACTATGGTCTGATAATATGCATGGGATATTTTCAATTCCTTTGCATTTGCTTGATCATGTTCTATGAGCTATTATTATATGGTCTATTTTGAAGAATGTCCCTGTGTGCAGTTGAAAAGAATGTATATTCTGATGTTGTGAGGTGGTAGACCCAGTAGACATCCACTAATTCCATTTGTTGAAAAGTTTGATTCAGTTCTGATATGTCTTTGTTGATTTTCTTCTAGTTGATCCTTGTATTTGTGACACTGGGGTATTGAGGTCCCCTGTTACAATTGCATCAGAGTTTATTTGCTTTTCATGTTATTAATATTTCTTTTATATAATTGGGTGCACCGGTATTTGTTGCATTGATTTCTGCTCTAATCTTTATAATTTCCTCTTTTGTACATGGTTTGGGTTTAACTTGCTCTTGATTGTTATCTCTTCCTCTTGGAATGTTCCCTTAAGTAGTGTGTTGTGATATTCTTTGGCTCTCTTGGTTAGTCGTGGTTTGAAATCTACTTTGTCTGCAAATAGAATAGCTTCCTCTGCTTTTTCTGGGTTCCTATCACATGACATATTGCTTTCCATCCTTTCACTTTCAGTCTATGAATTTCTTTTTGAGCTAAATGTGTTTTTTTGTATGCAACATATTTTTGGATCTTGTTTCTTGATCCATTCTGCCAGTTTGTTTCTTTTGATTGGTGAATTAATTGATGGTTATAACTGATATGTATTGCCTTATCCTTGTCATGTTATTTTCCTATTGTTGGTTCTCTTTCTTTCCCCTCTGTTTAATTACTTGCCTTGCCTTTTAGATTCATTGTGTTGGGGTTTGTAGAGTTTTAGCTTTTTTATCTCTCTATATAATATCCTACAGAATATTTTGTAGAACCTGTTTGGTGGTCATAAATTTCTTTAGCTGTTCTTTGTCATGGAAGTATCTTAATTCTCAATAAATTTTGAAAGATAGTTTTGCAGGGTCCATCAATCTGGGTTAGAGTTTACTCTTTCAGGGCTTGAAATACTTTACTCCAAGCTCTCCTTGACTTAAGGGTTTGTGTTGAGAAGTGTGCTGTGATTCTGATGGGCTTTCCTTAATAGGTGATTTGTTTCTTTTCTCTAATCTTCTTTTCTTATGTTGAATTTGTGAAATCTTGACTATTATTTGCCTTGGTGTAGATTTTATTTGATCATGGGTAATAGGCATTTTATATGCCTCACTTATTTTTTTGTCAAATTCTTTTTCCATGCTTGGGAAGTTTTCTGTCATTACTCTTTGAACAGTTTTTTAATGTCATTTTTGTTATCTTCTACTTTTTCATTGACTCTAATCAATCTTATGTTATTATTTCTTCACTTGATCTTGGCCAAAAGGCTGAGAAGTGATTATGTTATTATTTCTTTGCATCATCTTTCAGTTGTTGGATTTTTTTATAGTGCCTTGCTATTTTTACAAAATCTTTTTTTCATGATCATTAACTGAAAACCTGTCTTCTACATCTGATATTTTCTCCTCATATTGGTTGATGCTGCTTCTTATACTTTCAACAGAATTTTTAATCTCTTGGATATCTGTTTTAAACTGTTTCATGGATTCCATTTCTTTGCTATGTTGGGCATTCATGGTTTTCATAATTTTCCTTATCTCTTTTATATTTTATTTGTATCTCTAGATTCATTAACCATGTCCTTTATTATGGTCATCATCTCTGTAGTTATCTGAAAAATTATTTCTAATTTTATTTTTCTAGAGCCTCATTCATCTGCTTTGTCACTTCTGGTGTTACCATTTCAGAGAGTTCAGCTATTCAGAATTGTTCCATCTCTTGAGTGAGCCTTGGGTGAGCTGGAAGTGTATGGTTGCATCTTGCTTCTGTATCTTCTCATTTTCTTTCTTTTTTTTAGTTAGTTTTTCAGCAAGGAGCTCATCAAGATCCACTTATTCACCACAGCACAGTACATGCCGGGAATGTATCATCAGTGCCCTTGTACCCAATTCATCATGAAGTTTGTGCATATCAATGTTTTGCCTCATTTGAGAAATCATGCTCATTAAAAGTTGAAGCTTTCTACAATTTGGTGGGGGAAGTAACAACACAACTGCAGTGCATTGATGGTAACTGTCTCCAAATGAGGTTACAGAAAACTTTGTGTGCTAGTCAACATAGCATTTTGGTTGTTTGTGACTACATGACAGTTTCAGATAGATCCACTGGGATACATAAAATTGAAGATGATCCACAGTTTTCAAAAATCCTTCACTTAAACAGTTTGATTTCCTTCAAATCAAAAGAGTGTCTTCTCAGTCTGCTTCACAAAGACAATAAAAGAAGAATCAGATTCTACTGATTACCAATAAGTGATCTAACAATAGGTTATCAAAGATTTCAAGTGAGATGTGCTAAGAAAATGCAGCTATTTAATTTAAGAAACAGAAGAGTCAATTCTCAATGCTAATGATGTAATGGGAGGAAGTTGTCACAATTTAATAGGCTTAAGTAGTGTGCATGTTTTGTCCTCTAACATCAAACCAAGGTGCTTTTCTGGAAGCAAATTGTAGGTATGTCATGGTATTCAAGTAAAAAGATGTCCAGTCCCTTCCATCCATCAGTTCTGAAAGCAGAACAACAAAATAATGAACATTTTTAGAGTCAAAGCCCAAACAGGAATCTCTATTGAATCTTCATTCAGAGGAAAGTAATCATAAACCACTGTGGTGATAACTTTAGAGAGAACTTCTACTTTGTTCAAGACCAAGAGGAGTCATATCATGGGGAATGCAAGACAAAACGGGGTTGAAGATCTCAGAGTTTGCTTTTAAGAAGTAGTAAAAGAGGGAATAGTTAGTGGCTGAAATGATCATGAAACCAAACTTTGAACGAAGTAGTACAAGTTTGCAAAGAGCTATAGAAAGTGATTGGAGTCAATAAAAGACTGTGCAAAAGTACTATAGAACTTTCAGAAAACTCTTGATTTTCATTCTTAAATGTTGATCTGGGGACAGTCCTTATTCCTGGTGGGATCAAAACAGATTATATAATTATACCACCAATAACTTCCTTCTGGTTTTCAACAGTAATCTTCATTGAGTAAATAACAATTGTTTTCTATGACTTCATTTTTCTTTTCTTTTTTTCAGTATCAGGGATTGTTGTCAGGGTTCTGGAGTGATCTGGGCTCCTTCTAGAGATTCATTCTAGGTTCTTGTCATGAACAAAGAATTTGACAAGAAACATGCAAAAGGTAGCAAAGTTTTACATTTATCAGAAGTAGGGAAAGAAACATGCTCTACAGAGTGAGTGAGGGCCAATTAAAGGAGGAAAAGAGGTATACTCTGCAGGATGAGAGCCTGCCACTGGAAGGGCTTACAGTGGCTACTAGGTTAGCCATCTTTTGTATCCCCTCCTCATCAGGCTGACATCAAATGTAGACTATTCTATCAAAAATCTGTTTGATTTTGCACCAAAAGAATTGAAGATAACAATTTCCGGTTGGTTTGAGGTGGAGTTTGGAACTGCTTTTCTGTGCCTGCATCCTGGATTTCTGTGAATGACAGGTCATGCCTGCTTACCCAACCGGCTTGCCACACCCTCTTCTCCTGCCTCAGGATTGCCCCAGACTCTGTACTGAGCTACATCCCCAGTCCTTTTCTCCTCCTCTTTCTCCTTCTCCTTTGCCTAGGCTAGAGTCAAATTTGTAACCCTCCTGCCTCAGCTTTCCAGAGTGCTGAGATTACAGATACACTGGCTCATTTTCTATTTTCTATTTTTTTTTGTATCGGGGATCAAACTTGAGACTTTGCACTTGCAAGGCAGGCAGCCGAACCACTGAGCTAAATCCCCAGCTCTTCATTTTGTATTTTTAGTGATCTTACTTTTGAAGCTTATAGTAGCCACAATTTAAAATCAAGAAAAATGTCAATTCATTTTGAATGCTTTTATTGTATTTTTTGACCGAAAAAAAATCCATCAGAGTTGAATTATAAGCAGTAGTTCTTTATAATTCAACAGAAGTAAGTTTGTTGCAGCCTCATTCAGACTAGCCAAAAACTTGAAGCAAATAAAATGTTGGAAGACAGAAGAATGAATATAGATGGCATATTCAAACACTGGAGTATTACTCAGCTCAGATCAGGACATGCCCCCCCAAAACTAGAATAACCACTCAATTAAGTCCAATCTAAATTTATAAAAACTATATTACATATAGTTCTTAGCTATTAAGTTTGAAGCGGTTTTTTTTATGCAGCTAACTGACACACAATGAAAAATATACATTCACCCCTCTCTTTAAGGGAAAAAGAAAAATCAGAGATGTAGTTCAAGAGAATTACCAAGGTTATCTTTTTCTAAAATACATTTAAGAAAAGAAAGGTGAGAAAATCTTAGAAAATGTTTGAGTTACATCTTTTCATCAGTGAAGCTGAAACAATGTCATGAAAAAGTCTGCAATTTGAAAAGATATAGAAACACAATTACCAAATTGAAAACTATCTTAAGACATGCATAATAGATTTGATAGTAAAAAATTAAACTTTGAATGAGAAAGTATCCCTCCAGAAATAAAAAATAGGAGGCTTAATTTAAGATATCCAAATTACAGATTATTAGACTTCTAAGAAGGATGAATACAAGACATAGAAAGAGTAGTCAAATAAATAGGGGCTTGTTTCCTGATCTGAATAAATAAAATCTAAATTTAAAACTGGAACAATACTTTGCTATAAGAAAAATAATTTTAAAAAGATAAATTCTGAAAGAATTTTCAAGAATTAAGTGAAGACTCTAAAGCAATCAAGAAGAAGATATTCAAATTACCCACAAAGAAAAACAAATCAAACTGGCCTTAGAGTGTCATTCAAAATCAATGAACACTACAAGACAATGAAGTAACACTTGAAGCTATCAGTACAAAGAGACTGGAACTGAAGTTCCTATGTAAAGATCTGAGCACCATGTGAAGATGATCAAGGGCAGAAAACACAGATTTAAAGAACAATGAAAGAGCTTGAGAATGAAAACCAGAAGTGGCTGGAAAGGATTAGCAGGGAAATTTGAAACCAAGTAAAATTATGGAGGTAGGTATTGCTATTGTTTTAAAAAGCCACACAGTTGATGATTTCATATATTTTTTGAGGAGGTTGTTTAATTTGTGAAGAAGGTAAGGTGTTTATTATCTCAGATTCATAAGAGCCATTGTGAACTGAAAAGGAAGATATTTGAAAAAAAAGTGTGGAATGAACTTTATTTACATTGGATCTTTTAAGAGAAATGGAGTTCTCATTCAGTATGGAGGCGAAGTCTGACATATGCAGTCAGCAAGCTGCAGACCTGGGATTCCTGAAAATGTCAAGTTTCAGATGGGTCTGTAGGAAGAAGAGTGGTACCTCGGTTTGAAGACAATCAGGCAGATGAGACTCTCTCTTACTCACTCTATTTTTGTTTTACTCAGGCCTTCAACAGATTGGGTGAGGCTCTCCCTGATTGGGGCGGGGTGGGGGGTAATCTTTTTACCAAGTCTACTGATTCAAGGGTTAATCTCATCCAGAAACACTCTTAGGGATACAACCAGGTTAATGTTTAACCAAATATGTGGCCTCTCTGTGGATACTGAGTTGACACATAAAATTAACCATCTCAATATCTTTCTCTTTAAGCTTAAAATGTAGTTCATCATATGAATAATAACTTTCTTGACAAAATTTATGCTTAATGCAAGCAATCCTAAAAGCAAGATGTTCATATCCAAATGTATGCCAGAAATAATGTTAAGAGAACCATTTTATAAAGCTATTATGGTTTGTGTCTAGATGTCCCCCCAAAACCTTGCACAGTAGGTAGGGCTTTTTCAAAGGCTGGATTTAGAGTGTGTGACACTGGAATTGATTCATGGTGTAATCCTAGTCTCAAGGGCACTAGGATTAAGGGTGTGAGTGCTACCCACCCTAAGTAGTCTGGATAAGACAAAAAGGGACAGAAAGATGCTGTTAAGGTCCCTTACTTGCTGTTGCTGTCTTCTGCCTGCCATGTGCCCCTCTGTCTTGGAGCCAACCAATTATGGACTGACACTTCTGCAAACTGTGAGCTGAAAAAAATCCTCTCCCCTTTAACTTTGGATGTCAGGTATTTTGTCCTAGCAACAAGAGAAAAGTAAGTAATACAAGAGCAAAACTGTAAAAGAAAAGACATATCAAATCATAGACAAAATTTTAAAAGTATTAAGGGTACTGTAGACTACCTACATATTAGTAATGTGAAATCCTTAGCTCTTCTATTACTGCATTTCTGTGGTCCCAATGTACTCCCTAAATGCATGTGTAGGAAATGATCTCCAATGCAACAGTGAGGTTTTTGAGAGGTGTTTAGGCCATGAGGGATCCATCTTCACAACTACATCAATATCTTTATCAAATGGGCTTTCAAGAATGCGTGCACTTTTTCTTGCCCCTTTGCTTTCCCTCAGGTGAGAACATAGCAAGAAGGCCCGCACTAGAGGCTCACACCCTGAGCCTGAACATCTCAGCCTTTAGTACCATAAAAAACACATTTCTCTCAATGTGCAAAGTACTGTTTCAGGTATTCTGTTATCGCAGCACAGAATGAATTAAATTCTACACTACCAACTAATCAAAAGTTACAGTGAGAAAAAATGGATAGTTTTTACAAAAGTAACTCCAGCACCAAATTTCTGAGAATAACTTAACAGTACTGCATGAATCTTAGATGACTTAAAATGAATTATTACTGAATGATAGTTAACAAAATTAAACAAAGAAATACCATATTCTTGAGTGAGGAATTCTAATTGCAAACCTAATAAAATATTATGTCTTAATGCTAATGGTTCTTCAGATAAGACAAACAAAGAAAAGCTATGACATTTTGAAAGAAGAGGCCCCTTTTCCCTGAAAGATACCAAACATAACATGAAGTTACATGTGAAACATGCTAACTCAATGCTGATTTTTATCCCTGTTGTCATGTCTTCTTCTTACAGAGACTGTAAAACCCAAACCAAACAACCCTTTCCAAACTTCTATAATTACCTGGGCTCTCTTTCCATTAATAATGACTCTATAACATAGATATTGCCTCTTTGTTTTCCTTCTTCCTGCAAATGAGTATTTGGAGAATTGAATTATACTAGCAATTGCTAAGTTTGGTGATGCAGAAAAAGAAGACTTCTGAGTTCCCAATTATATCTTCAGGAAATGAATCAACCATGGATTACCAATCCTTAACATAGTAAGGATTTTATTAAGTTGAATACAATCCAAACTGATGTATTATGAAATTTAAAATTAAAATTATGCACCACTATATAACAAAAGATATATAACTATTGAGTAGAAGTATTACTTCTATTATATCTTATTATATCAGTATTACTGATATAATAGTAACTAAAATATGATGATCCACTCAGATGGCAATAAATTATATAAATTATTTTCTGGTAAAACAGACTTCACATTATAGTAAATTCCATGATCAAAGAGACACACCCAGGATATAAAACTATAAGAAGTACATTTTAGAACAAATATATTTTATTTTTTTATTTTTTATTTTTTTGGTACCAGGGATCAAACTCGGGTCCTTATACTTGTGCAGCAGGTGGCAAAACCACTGAGCTAAATCTCTGGCCATAGAACAAATATATTTTAAAACAAAATGCATCTTAAAAATTTTTAACTGATCTCAAAATAAAGAATTTCTTAATATAAAAGAATTAAAAGAATTTTTGATTTGACTTTATGAACATATGTGAATATCCTGTATGTACATACAAACATAAGTTTAAAAGTCAAGCAAGAGATTAGAAATTATTTATCCCAAACTTGATAAGCAAAGGCTACTTTCCTTCATATATACACATTAAAAACAAAAACAGTAAAGAAAAAGGAACAGAAGATGTCCAAGAACATTCACAGGAAAAGAAATATAAATAAGCATAGAATATGTTAAAGTTCATTAATAAGCAAAGGCATTTGAGATAAAATAATGAGGAACTTTGGGTTTAGAATGTAAAAAATGTAAAAAAAAGGTAAAAAAATGTAAAAAAGAGAAAACAACTAGAAATGGGAGTAAAATTTTACATAGTGATATGTTCTTTTGATTGCCATCCCAGTTGGGTTATTTTCATTAGAGTAGTATAAGTATTTAGCATATATTTGAATTTCAAAATATTGCTTTCAATGCCTTAAAATTATTATGGGTGCATATTTCAAATGAAAATTATTTTGTATGCAGAAGATTCTCTGTCATGCATTTGGTTGGTTACCCAGTAGGCAATGACATTAAAAACTCTAGAAGTTTATGTCAATCTTATAATTTTCAAAGCTAAGAGAAGTGGCATGACCAATACAAGTGTGGTGAAGGGCTTTTAATCCAGTCTACAGATGAAATCCTCTTAGCTGTTGACTAAGAGGAACTATGTATTCCAGATAAGGAAAAACCTGGATTAAATTTAACAAAACAGAAAATGCAAAAACCTGATATTTTTCAGTACATCTCAAAATTATACTTTTCATTTTTCTAAAGGATTAAAAAATAATGATTACAGGTATAGATTATGAAAACCATCATGTCACTGTATTGCAAGTGATAACTATTGATGGCTCAAAGCAGTTTGTTACAATATTTAGACTAAATAAAATAGAAGGCTAGGAAGAATACATCATGTATTTTACATATCACTCATTGTCAAATGGCTATTGCATTAATGATATGGCTTAAAATCTAAAGCTTCCAAAATGAAAGAAATATGATATACAGAGAAGGAATATAACAAAACATTGAATACAGTTATTTCTGGATTATGAAATTATGATTAATTTTGGTTTCCTTCTTTATACTTTCTCTCTTTCCTAATTGTTATGGTTTGTATCTAGATGTCCTCTCAAAGCCTCATGCAGTCATAGGTGTGGCTTTTTCATAAGTAGCTGGATCTAGAATATGTGATGCTGGGATTAATTCATGGTGTAATGCTACGATCGAGGGCACTAGAATTAAGGCTGTGAGTGATACTCACCTTAAGTAGCCTGAATAAGATACAAGGGGGATAGAAAGAGCTTTTTTTACCTGCTGTCTGCCATGAACTATTTCTCCACTGTGATGCCCCTCTGCCATATGCCACTCTGCCCTGGAGCCAGCAATTATGGACTGAAACCTCTATGAACTGTAAGCCAAATAAACCTTTCCTCCTTTAACTTTGGATGCCAAGTATTTTGTCTCAGCAATGATAAAAGTAACTAAGATGCTAATTTTCTGTAATGAACATTTTTCATTTACAAAACAAAGCTAAATGTGTTCAAGTGATTGAATGTTATCTACATACCACTTAACTCTTAGTCTAATATAGGCTAATATCTTACTCAAATTGTCTTAACTCTTAGTCTAATATAGGCAAATTCCCAATGGACCTTAATTTGGGTATAACTTGTTTATTTTTCCAGGCCTATCCTACATCTCTGATTTCTGTTTGTTGCTTCATAAATTATTAACTTCTTGTCTTGTGTCCTTTGCTTTGTCTTTCTGTAATATCCATGAATACTCCCAATCCCCTAATGTGGGCATTAGTTTCTAACATATCCCAAAATATTCTTCCTATTTTAACCAAACTGCTTTTCTGTTTCTTTAAATCACACCTCACATTTCAAATTTCTTCAGCAGGATTCCTCTTAGTAGTCATCCTTTCTTTAATTAACCTTTCTCCTTGTTTATACTCATGGAGATTTGTATATATTCACCGCATACCATGGATGTGGTATTATAGTCCACATACAATAGAGGGGCTTGGTTCTCTTTCAATAACTGAAGGGGATTTGAGTTTAATTTAATTAACTTTGGAGGTGCCTGGTCATCAATACTTTTGAAAAGATTTTAGGTGAATCGGTTTTACCTATAGTTGGGAATCACTGAACTGGTTAACCTTGGTCAAGGTGGCCTCTACATTATATAGCTGTTATGGTTTGGGTCTGGATGTTCCCCCAAAGCCTCTTGTAGGTTGAATCTAGAGTGTGTGATTCTGGGATTAAGGGGAAGTGATTACTAAACCACTACACATGAGTGATTGGTTTGGCACCACCCTAATCATGGTAGTCTGGATAAGATAAAAGGGACAGAAAGAAGTTGTAAAAGTCCCTTGTTGCTTTTGCTGTCTTCCACTGCCATGAACTGTTGCCCCTCTGCCACACTGCCTTGGAGTCAGCCAATTATGGACTGGAATTGAAACCTCTATGAACTGTAAGCCAAGTAAACCTTTCCCCCTTTAACTTTGGATGTTGGGTATTTTTTTCTCAGCAATGAGAGAAAAATAAGACAATAGGAATGTACATCATACATAGAAATTACCTGAAGGTGTTCTTAAAATGCAGATTCTGACTTAGTCTAGCTAAGTCCTGAGATTTCACATTTCTAATAATTTTCTGGGTTTTGTTGATGATACTGGTCCACTGTTTGTAAAGATATAGACCATATAGTACAGAACTGTTTACTATATATATCACACTGAAAATGACCTGTAAAAGTTTTTGACAAACTGCAAGGGAATTTTTTAACCAACGAAAATATTATGGAATGATATCTTATCTAGTCATTGGCTGAGTTGTTAAAAAATATTTATTGAGGATTTTTCATGACAGACAATATGCCAGTTTATGATAGGTCTTAAAATCTAAAGCTTCTAGTAGGGAAGCTTCTTGATACAGCTGGAGAAAGATCTTCATTTACCTCTTAGAGCATATCAATAATGCACTCTCAGAGTCAAATTATGATAGCATGCATAGATTTACCTACTATTATTTGTTGTTGCTTAAGCTTATTTGATTGTGAGGCCCAATGGCTCTTAACATTGGCTTCTGTGGGTTAAAAGATATGGTAAGAGATAGATGTTAATCTACTAACAGAAGTATAGCAGGATGGAGTTCACAGAGCTCAGTAAAGCTACCTCAGTCCCTGTCTTAGGTTTTCCAATTAGAAACTCCCTTCCATGTGTTTTAATTCAATATCCAGAGAAATAAGTGTGACCAGTTCCTCTGTTGTTAAGCCAGGGCACATGTTGTAGGTTACTGTCTAGAGTATGGTCAGGGCCACTTTGGATCGGATGTCTACTCTATCCAATAGTCAATCAGCCGTAATCATGCCTAGCCACTCAATAGACCCATCAGTGTAAACAGAGAAGGGAAGAGAGGTCACCAAAATATTTCCAAAATTTAAAAATTTTATATTTTCACAAAGATGATTTACTATAAGACTTTTTAGCTAGTCTTAATGAAAAACAAGCAGAAATTCCAAGGTTTTATTTATTGTTAAATTTTATACAAATAAATTGGTGTCTCAAAAACATTATTTCTCAAATAATTTTCAAAAGTTCTTGGAACTAAGTAAATGATTGCCCCAAAACTTCAGGAATTCCAAGTTTCTATTATCAGCAGTGTCAGAGAAGTTTAATTTAAACTTAGAAAGGAAACGAAGTAGCTATGTATTGGACTAAATATACCTAATCAGGAAGCTCCCAGCATAAGAAATTGCTCAAATAGAAGGAAGACTATGGGAAATCTTGTTTTTCATTAAAATTTTTCCCAATCTCAATTTTAGCATATGCCAACAACTGAGAAAAGATTAGTTTAAACATCCTCCCATTCATAGCAGACTTTGACAATGACAAGTCTGAACATTTTAGGAAATAATTAATGTAAATTTAAATTCAATTCAGAATAGCCACATGGGCTGAGAGTTCCCTGGCTGTCTGGAGCCCTGCTCCATCCGGCTCACCATACCCACCTGTGGCCAGACAGATGGGAGGACCACCTCAGCATGCCCACTGGCAACCAGCTTAGCCACGTGGGCTCTTGCACCCCCCCACCCCCAATCTCCTGGCTGTGTCTCTACCTGGTTCCACACTACAGAGGCACAGGGGGCCATAAAGGCCATTGTCCTGAGCTGCAGAAGTGAACAACAGAGAAACAGCTTCTCTCAGGCTCCCTGATGAAAACTGAAGCCCACTGGAAAAGTGAAGAGAATCCCTGCAACTAAAGGCACACCAGACCACCATACTTGGTAAGTTGGAGGGATCATCACCTCCCATCAGAACCTGGACTATCTTCAGGGGAAGGGCAGCTAGAACGTGCAAGAGAGCCTTGCATAGTTCAACCTTGCAAGAGGACAACAAGCTCAACTTGGGCCTTGCAGCCAGAAATCTGCCTGAATTTCACAGGTCTGCAACTATCTTGCTGAGACTCATTGACTTATATCTGCTCACTGCTGCCCACGTTGTCTATTGTGACAGCAGAGACATACCCTGCAGGAGGCCCTTCATTTTTATTTTTTATTTAAAAAATTATTATTATTTGCTCATATTTTTAATTTTTTCTTTTTCTACTCTTTTCAAATTTTTGTTTTTCTCTTTTTTCTTTCTTATCTCTTTTCTTTCACTCTCTTTCTTGCTATCCCACATTGTTCTTCATCTCTCTTTGTGTACCTGCTCTGGCCCTAATTCATATTTCTTCTTTATTTTTCTTTTCTTCTCTTTTTCCTTCTCTTCCCTGTCCTCTGGCCTCACTGCTAACCTTTGCCTATCCTTCTACCTATCTATCCCTCCCTCCCCAACTCCTTCTAACTCCCCATCCCAAAGGGTAAAGTTGCTATATTGAAGAGTTTGTTCACTATAAAGATATGTTGGGTTGGTCCTCTATTTTTATTTAATTCACACAGTTAAAGGTCATAGATTAATAACTACCACAAATTGTCATTTTCTACGATGTACTTGATTCTATGGTGTTGCTGATTGTATCACTTGGGCTAAGGTGTTGTAATTGATCTAATCAGTTGTCCTTCCTGGTATAATGAAAATGAGATAGCCTCAGAGCCATTAGAGACTCAAAACCTAAAGACCAGCTATATCTGGAAGACACTTCTGAGAAGAAATCATACCATAAGGGTTCTAAATACAAACAACAAAGATATTTACAATAAGCAACTTTGAAATATCAACCCAGGAACCAAACCAAGGACAGTACCAAAAATAAAAATGAGAAGACATTTAAGCAAGGCACAAACTCAGACTTCCACCACAAGAAAAGGCAAATTCTGGGGGAAATGAAGTGGAAAAGTCTGATAATCAACCACCTGGACACCCTGAACTGTTGACACAGGAAGTAACAAAACAGAAGAATGAGGCTCTAGAGAAATTCAAAGTAGACATAATCTCCCAGATAACTATAGAGATGGTGAGCAGGGTGTAAGACATGATTAGAGGCTCTAGAACAGAAACAGATAAAAAAAAATAGATGAGCTCAGAAACATGCTGGAAGCCATGAATGCCCAGCATAAGAAAGAAATGGAAACCATGATTGCCCAAAATAAGAAAAAATAGAATCAATGAAACAGATTGAAACAGATATCCAGGATATTAAAAACTCCATAGAAAGGCAGAGGAGGCATCTGAGCTACTGTAGCACTGCTCCCAGCACAGAGGAGTCTTCTGGGCCATGGTATCACAGATTCCAGCACAGAGGAGGCTTCCAGTCCACCGTAGCACTGCTCTCAGCACAGAGGAGGCTTCTGGGCCACTGTAGCATAACTCTCAGTGCAGAGGAGGCTTCCAGGCCACTGTACCTCTGCTCCTAGAACAGAGAAGGATTCTGGGCCACTGTAGCACTGCTTCCAGTGCAGAGGAGGGTTCCAGGCTCCCATAGCAGCACTCTCAGTGCAAAGGAGGCTTCTGGGCTGGCATACCACTGCTGTCAGCACAGAGGAGGTGAGCTGCGTGGGGGCTAGTAGCACAAACACACATCTCCCCCCATCAAAATGAGAAGACTCATAAACAAGTCTTAAAACTAGCTCTCCAGATCACCTACAGCAACCCCAAAGGGAAACAAGATGGAACAATCTGATACTCAACCTCCCGGACTCCCTGAACTGGCAACAAAAGAGGATATGGAAAATATGAAATCAGAAACAATTTCTCAGATAACAGCAGAGATCGTGCACATAGTGCAAGACACAATTAATAAATCAAGAGAGGAACTGAGGAACTTGATGGAATCCCAACATAGGAAACAAATGGAATCTATAAAACAGATGCAAACAGATTTTCAGGAGATTAAAAACTCCATTGAAAGTTGACACAACAGAATGAGCCAATGTGAGGAATTTCAGATATAGAAGATAAGATTGCAATTAGTGACCAGGAAAAGAAAAGTTGCTTTAAAATTGTAAGGGATCATGAGAAATCAATCCAGCAGCTGATAGATGATGCAAAGAATAATAATATAACACTGATTGGAGTCAATGAAGAAACAGGAGAGAGTGCAGATGACATAAAAAAAACCTTTTCATAGAAATGATG
The DNA here is from genome assembly GCF_000247695.1 of Heterocephalus glaber. The sequence goes on along the minus strand of NW_004624776.1, from coordinate 6,589,820 downwards.
GCAGAAAACTTCCAAAGCAGGGGAAAAGAACGTCACATACAGATAAGGGAGGCATATAGGATTCCAACTAATCTTGATAAAAAAATCTACACATAGGCATATAATTGTTAAGATTCCAGAAATCCAACAGAAGAACAAAGTTCCACAAGCAGTTAGAGAAAAGAAACAAATCACATACAAAGGAAAGCCCATCAGAATCACAGTAGACTTCTCAACTCAAACCCTCAAGGCAAGAAGAGCTTGGAGTGATGTATTCCAAGCCCTAAGGGAAAACAGCCTCCAACTTAGATTGATATACCCTGCAAAATTATCTTTCAAAATTGATGGAGAAATAAGACACTTTCATGACAAAGAACACCTTAGGAACTTCATGAATACCAAACCAGCACTCCATAAAATGTTAGATAATATCCTAGGAAAAGACAATGAGGATCACAACCCCAGGAAGCACAGCAAAAAGAAACCATCAGGCATGACAAGAAATTAAATGGAAAATGGGAGAATCCCTAAAAGAAATTCCCAAAAAGAAAAAAGTCATGACAATGATAACTTAATATGTACCAGTTATAACCATCAATGTTAATGGTCTCAATTCACCAATCAAAAGAAACAGACTGGTGCTATGGGTCAAGGAACAAGATTAAGCAATATGCTGCATAGAAGAAACACACTTAATTCAAAAAGAAACTCATAGACTGAAAGTTAAGTGGTGGAAAACAATACTCCATGTGACAGGAACCCCCCAAAAAGAAGGAGTAGCTATCCTCTTTGCAGATCAAGTGGATTTCAAACGAACACTGATTAAAAGAGACACACAAGGACCCTATATCCTTGTAAAGGGAACAATCCAAGAAGAGATGACAAACATAAATATATATGCACCAAATGCTAGTGGCCCCACTATGTAAAACAAATACTAATGGACATGAAAAGTCATATATGTACTAATACAATAGTAGTGGGGTACCTCAATACCCCACTGCCACAATAGATAGATTGACCAGACAAAAAATAAGTAATGAAATATTAGAACTCAATCATACTCTTGAACAAATGAACTTAACAGATGTTTACAGAGTGTTCCATGACACAAAATTAGAATACACATTCTTTTCACTGTACATTGGTTGTTCTCTAAAATAGACCACATACTCACTCATAGAACATGTTTAAGTAAGTGCAAAGGAATTGAAGTTATCTCCTGTATATTATCAGACCACAGTGTGATAAAATTGGAGATAAACTGCAAAAATTTCATAAACACATGGAAATTGAACAGCACACTTCTGACTAACCAATGGATTACAGAGGAAATTAAAGAAGAAATCAGACAGTTCCTTCAATTAAATGACAATGACAATACAACATATCGGACTCTATGGGACACAATGAAAACAGTCTTACAAGGAAAATTTATAGCAGTGAATACACATGTTAGAAAAACAAAGTGAGTCCACTTAACCCAATGCTGAATCTCAAGCTTCTAGAAAAAGAAGAGCAGGACAAACCCAAAGCTCATACAAGGGAGAAAATTATAAAGATCAGAGCAGAAATCAAT
>NW_004624776.1:6542863-6573419 GCF_000247695.1 Heterocephalus glaber | reverse complement strand
CTGTGCATGATGAGAGGCACAAATCTTTCTTGCTGAGATCAGAAATATGGCAAAGATTTCTCTTCTCACAAGTTTTCTTCAGTATCACAGCAGAAGTTGTAGCTGTGCCTCAGAGCTGAGCCCAGCGGCCGCTGGATGCCGAGGCCTGAGCACCTGTGTGTGGTGGCAGGAGCGCCATGGATGCCTGCTGCAGCTGGTGTGTTTGTCCGGGGGGCCAGTACCTTCCGGTGCATGGCTGGCATTCGTTGCCCCTTCTCAGCCATGACTCCAGTCCCTGAAGGTCAAGAACAAAAAGCTGGAGGAGGGTATAGCACCCAGTAGCCCCGGTAAGAGTAAAGAAGTCACTGAGACAGAGGGTGCTGGAGGAGCTCAAGAGCTACTACCCTGGCTTCTGTCTGCTGTGGGAAAGTTAAGGTTTTGGTAACTTGATGATTACAGTAGTACATTGGTTCAAGGACTTAATTCTTTCCATAGTTTTGTTTGCAAACCGAATTGAAGGGTGACCGTGTGGTTGGGCTGCGCGTCCAGGGGGCAGGACCTGGGCGAGCTCCAGGCTGCTGCATACCACCTTGCTCTTGGCGGGCGCCTCCACCCTGCAGCTTCCTCAGGGCTGCCCTTCTTCTTTCTTTTTTGGTACCGGGGATCAAACTGGGGTCCTTGCGCTTGCAAAGCAGGCGGTGAAACCACTGAGCTAAATCCCCAGCCCAGGGCTGCTCTTCTTGCTTGCAGCCCGGGGGCAGCGCCTTGACCCCGCCTGGGCCACCGACATCTCCTGGTCCTCCCAGAATGGAGAACAGCAGGAGCCCCAGGAGGAGAGGCAGCGGCTGCGTGGGCGCCGGGGGCTCCTGGATGGCTCCAGGATGGCTCCAGGCTGCAGGCCGGGCCTGTGTACTGAGCAGGTAGCTGCGCAGCTGGGTGGGCGTGCAGGGAGGGCCAGGCAGCACATGGAGCCTCCGGATGGCCACTGGCCAGCGCTCCCAGGCGCCAACATGCTCCTTTGTCTGTGGCTGCTGCGCTAGGCCTAGGGGAGCTGCAAGGTAAGGGCCTCCGGGTCCCAGCTCCTCTGCACAGCCCCAATCATTGGGTGTTTGTACCTGTACATGATGTATGTTGATTTGGAATAGAAAGTCTTTATCTCAATCTGATTAAGGCTATCTATGAAAACCAACAGCCAACATCATACTAATGGGTCAAAAACTGAAAACTTTCACACTAAAATCAGCAACAAGACAAGGATGCCCACTATCATAATTCCTGTTCAATATAGTGCTGGAAACATTAGCCACAACAATGGAAGAAGAGAAAAGAGAAAGAAATAAAATAAAGAGAAAGAAATAAATAGAATAAAGATAGGAAAGGAAGAAGTTAAACTGTCATTATTTGCTGATGATATGATACTTTACATAGAAGACCCAAAAAACTCTGCCAAAAGACTTCTTGACTTAATGGACAGATTCAGTAGAGTAGCTGGATATAAGGTCAACACTCAAAAAACAATAGCCTTCTTATACACAAATAGCAGACTCACCAAGAGAGAAATTGGGGAAACAATTCCTTTTACAATAGCATCCAAAAAAATGAAATATCAAAGAATCAATCTAACAAAGGATGCAAAAGACCTCTCCACTGAAAACTACAGCACTCTGGAAAAGGAGATGGAGGAGGATTTAAGAAAATGGAAAGACATCCCTTGTTCCTGGGTAGGAAGAACCAATAATGTGAAAATGGCCATACTTCCAAAAGTACTATATAGATTTAATGCGATGCCAATTCAAATTCCAACTAGAGAACTACAGAAAACAATCCAAAAATTCATTTGGAACCAGAAGAGCCCTAGAATAGCAAAATCAATTCTAAGCAACAGAGACAAGGCTGGGGGCATCACAATCCCTAACTTGAAACTATACTACAAAGCTACTGTGATAAAAACAGCATGGTACTGGCAAAGAAACAGACCCAAGGATCAGTAGAATAGATTAGAAGATAGAGAAACAACTCCAGACATAGTCAGCCACTTCATCTTTGAGAAAGGAGCCAAACATCCTCATTGGAGGAAAGATAGCCTATTTAATAAATGGTGTTGGAAAAACTGGATTTCAACATGCCAAAGATTAAAACTAGACCCATACCTATCGCCATGCACTAAACTAAGATTGAAGTGGATTAAAGGTCTAAATTTTAAGACAAAAATACTAAACTTTTTGGAAGATAAGTTTGGTAGAACTCTTGAAGACATTGGCATAGTTTAAAGGCTTTATGAACAAAACCTCAGTAGCATGGGAGCTAGCACAAAGAATCGACAACTGGGATCTCATCATATTAAAAAGCTTCTGCACTGCAAGAGAAACTACCAACAGAGCTAAGAAACAACCTACAATGTGGGAAAAATTTTTAGCAGCTCTACCTCAGACAAAGGTCTACCATCTAGAATATAAAAAGATCTGAAAAAATCAGACCCCTCAAATTTAAAGACCCAATTCAATAATGGACATCTGAAATGAACAGATATTTCTCAGAAAAAGAAGTAAAAGCAGCAAATAAACATATGAAAAAATGTTCAACATCACTGGTCGTTTGAGAGATGCAGATGAAAACAACACTGAGATTCCACCTCACCCCAGACATAATGGGTGCTATCAAGAAATCAACCAATAACAAATGCTGGCAGGGATGTGGGGAGAAAGGAAACCTTCTCCATTGGTGGGAGTGCAGACTGTTGCAAGCACTGTGGAAATCGGTATAGAGATACCTCTAAGAAGCAGGACTGGAGGTCCCATTTGACCCAGCTATTCCCCTGCTGGGTATCTTCCCAAAAGAATTAAAAGAATCATACCACAGCGATATATGCACACCCATGTTATATATATGTGCAACCATTTTATAGTGGCACAGTTTGTAATACCTAAAGCTTCTAAACAGCCCAAGGGCCCATCAACTGGAAAATGGATAAAGAAGATGTGTGTTTTTTTAATAAAATGGAGTACTACTCAGCCATAAAGAACGAGAAACTAGAGACATGTATAGCTAAATGGATGCATACTGAGGCCACAATCTTAAGTGAAATAAATAGGACACACATGTGTAAATACCAAATAGTTTCTCTAGTGTTAGAAACTGAAAGTGTAAATAAGGATTAAAATGATTAAAAAGAATAATTGATTATTTGAAATAGGAAGAAAAGGTCCAAATGGGTAGGAAAGGGGTAGAGGAAGGGGAAAGGAAAGAAGGAAAAGGAAAAATTATGAGAAAAGAGAAAAATGGAAGTAAATTCTATGTAAATAGGGAATGGTGGAGGGGGTGAAGGGTGCACAGGTAATGGGAAATAAATAAGAACCAAGATACATCATGTGAAGATACAAGTACTCAATGATATATGCAAACATATTGTATTCCTAAAATGTACCAATAAAAGAATTTAAGCAAAAAAAATAAATAAATAAATTCAATTCAGAAGTCCTTGTAACTTAGGGACTATCTTCTACTTCTTAGCCAAATGTACCATATAAGAGATCTTATATGGCAGGGATTTAGCTCAGTGGTTCTGCCCTCTGCCTTGCAGTGCAAGCTCCCAAGTTCAATCCCTGGTACAAAAAAATAAATAAATAAAATAAAAGACCCAGGAAAGAATCACAAGAGAGAAAGTAGAGAATGTGAATGGTATGTATATAGAATCATGGGGGTAATAGAATCTCAGTTTTGAAAGAACTTAGTAGATTACCTCTATGACATCTTAGCCATGCAACTTTTCTTGAGGATCTTAAGGGTATAACAACCCTTCCAGCTATAGAATATAGATTAGAATGCAGAAGGTCTAGAAGCATGGACACAAGTTAGGAATTGAATAAGTTGACTATGGTAGTGCAAGCCAAGGCAGGGTTGGACAGTGAAGATGAAAAGGAAAGAAGTAGAAGTATATGAGGCAGATATTTAAAAGTGAGAAGAAATTGAGTTTGGCAACTGACTGCAGCTAAAGTTCTCAGAGATGATAGAGACAAGGATGGTTCAAACTTTTCAGTGTGAATACTGGGAGACAGAAATAACATTACCATGGCTGTTTATGATAGAAGAAATAATGAGGTATTTTAGAAACATGCTGAGTCTGAGCAGAAAAGGCATTCATGTGATAATGTCCATTGGTTATTTTTCTGTTCTCAGCTCATAATTTTCAGTTTTTTCTACAGTCATAGGTATGACTAATAGAAGTCCTTGTTTTTGTAAATGGAGCATAGTATAGTGGTTAGTTATAGAATTTAACACCCTAATGTGATGTGCTTTAAAATAGCAGAAAAATCACCAATATTATTGACAAGGGAAAAATAAAAAACTATATTTTTACATGCTTTTTTCCTAGTCAAATGTTTAATCAGAATTGATTTGCTATCCACCCACTATTAGTAAGCACACAGAAGCAAAAGTATTACTGATGGTAGTTGACAGAGTCATCTATACATGTAAAAAAGACAATGAGGATACAAGGAAATAAGTGCTTTGTTATGCCTTAAGAGCCTGTCAAAATAAATTATTTACAATAAATTAATGTGAAACTTTAAAATAAAATGATCTTTAGAGCTTGAGTGGTGTATTAATTCTCAGAGATGTAAACTATTAATAAGTAATGAATTTTTCACATCAAAATGAATTATATTTTATAAAAGAAGTTAATGTCTATTATCTCAATGAGCACCTCAAATCTGTGGCAAGATAGGGACCATTATATAACCATGATAATTTTAGAGCTCAGAAGGGCTAGTGATATGTCCCAGGTGGACTCTCTAATGAAAATGGGATCATCAATTCAAAGATTCTCATTTCTGAGTTCCATATATCTTATTATAAGACTTTGAATGACAAAAATTGTTAACTATGCATTTACAGGAGATAATGAGGTAACTTTCTAATTTCTTTGAACCAATAGGTTATAGGTCTGTCTTTTTGAATGACTTAAGTGTTTTGAGTCACAACTTTGATGCTATACCAATCAAGGCCTTCTAAGGAAAACAGATATGGCACCAGTTATTTAAAAAATCATCTAATGTAGAGGATAGATTAAACAGGTGTTAGAGAACACCAAAGGTAATGCAGAAGTAGTAACTGCAGAAAGCAACTACCACCCTGGTCTGGGTCCTTGGACCGGTATGCATGGAAATCGTGAATAGTTAAGGAGATTTTTGGTACGCCCCAGCCAGGTTTGCTAAAGGTATTTGCAGAGAATATTTTATTTTCTTGCTCTTATTAGTTTCATTTAATTTGTTTTATCAAATGCCACAAAAAGTCAAACTTCCTATCTTAAGAAGTTTGAGTGTTTCTAAAAATAGCTGTGCAAAATTTAATCAGATAAATCTGAGGTATAAATCGGATGGACTGTTGGGAATGAAGCACTTCGTACAGACAATAAGGGGATAATTGAGTATGGAGAATTTAAAAATAATAATAGAATCTATTAAAAGTCAGTTTTCTTTTTTTTTCATTGTTTATTGGTACATTTTAGGTATACAATACAGTGACATTCATCATTGGGAATTTGTGCCTTTACTTGATATATCTTGGTTCTTATTTTCCCCCATTCCCCTGGCCTCCCTTCAACCCCTCCACCCCTCTACCCCTCCCTATTTATAAAGACTTTGTTTCCATTTTTTCCTTTTCTCATATTTATTCCTTTCCTTTCTTTCCTTTCCCTCTACACTTCCACTTCCCCTTTCCCTTTACACCTTTTCTTCCTCTATCACATTATCTAATATTCATTTTGATCCTTATTTACACTTTCAGTTTCTCACAGCAAAGAAACTATTCAGTATTTACACACGTGTGTCCTATTTATTTCACTTAAAAGTATGGCCTCAATGTGCATCTATTTAGCTATAAATGTTTCTAGTTTCTCATTCTTTATGGCTGACTAGTACTCCATTTTATAAAACAAAACTTCTTTATTCATTTTCCAGTTGATGGGCACTTGGGCTGTTTCCAAGTTTTAGCGATTACGAACTGTGCTGCTATAAACATGGGTGTGCATATATCACTGTGGTATGATTCTTTTAATTCTTTTGGGAAGATTCCCAGCAGGGGAATATAGATGGGTCAAATAGGACCTCTAGTCCTAGTTCTTTGAGGTATCTCTGTACTGATTTCCACAGTGGTTGCACCAGTCTGCATTCTCACAAACAATGGAGAAGGGTTCCTTTTTCCCCACAACCCTGCTAGCATTTGTTGGTTGATTTTGTAGTGGATCAAAGATTTAATATTAAAACAGCAACACTAAACTTGCTGGAAGCTAGGTTAGGTAGTACTCTTGAAGACATTGGCATAGGAAAAGATTTTATGAACAAATCCTCAGTAGCACAGAGAATCAACAACTGGGATCTCATCTTATGTGGGAAAAACCTTTCACCAGCTGCTCCTCAGACAAAGGACTACTATCTAGAATATACAAAGAACTTAAAAAATAAGTCCCCCAAATTTTAAAGATCCAATTCAAAAATGGGCATCTGAAATGAACAGACATTTCTCAGACAAAGAAGTAAAAGCAGCAAACAAATACATGAAAAAATGTTCAACATCACTGGTCATTTGAGAGATGCAGATGAAAATAACGCTGACATTCCACATCACTCCAGAAAGCAGGGCTGCTAACAAGAAATCAACTGACAGTTTTCTTTTTATTACTCCAATGCATTCACAATTCTAAACAATAGCAGTGGTAAAGTACTTTGCCCTAAAGAGTTAATCATGCACACCCTCCATTCTGCCTTCCTTGTGTATGCCACTGAAGTGAGCTGCAATAGTTCCTGGGGAATATATGTAGGATCCAATTGTTTTAGAAACCATGCTTTATCTTGCAACTCTTTGGATTCTGCAATTAACATGACAAATGAAGAAAGGTTGTACCTTAACTTTCTATGTCATTCCCACAAGTAGCCTTGTGGTTACATTAAGGAGAAAGTTCAGCATGTGGGTTGAGACTTGAATTAAATCCTTTCTCCATTTTCTTGTGATAGTGCCTAGCCATTGTGCAGTAGTGAAGCCCCTGATTACTCTGTTGGCAAGTATCAAACCCTAGACCTCCTGGGAGATGATCCTTGCTATCAGGGTGCCCCCTTCCACATGATCATTCAGACAGGCACTGTTTTCATCTTCACCATCCCAGTGGTATTAATCTCATCCACCTGTGAGAGTTGAGTCACTGCCTTATTCCTGGGTTAGCTCATGGAATGTGGAGGGCAAGTGATTTTAAAAGAATGTGACATATAGATCACTTTCACACATATTTCTCAATTTAAATTATCCGTTAGGAGAATCTCGCAACATTAACTTCAAAAAGATTAAACACATATCAAGCAAGGGAAAGACAAAAATGTCATTTCCTCAAGAGTCCTGTCCCCTCCTGCCAATGGTGAGGATATTGCCTGCTTAAAAAATCCATCAGTGAGAAACCAGCCTGGTAAAAACTCATTCACATAAGGGAAACTGAGGAATGTGGTCCCCAACTAGGTGGCTATGGGCTCAGTTTAAACTGAATTAATGAGGGAGAAAGGAGAAACAAGTTTTGGGAAACAGTCTTCCATGAACAGTATGTGTTCACAGATTTTTATAAACAAGCCTTCTCTCAGCTAAAAGGATTAAACAGCCCATAGCCATCAGAGTAAATTTTAGTCCCAAATTCTAGAGATTGTGAAATTGACAGATTAATAAATATATATTCACACAGACATAATGAGATCTTAATGGAAATCAGAACTCTGTGTTTGAATTTTCTTTCAACATAGTTTTTTTTTTCTTGCCAGATAGGAGAAACATTTTATTCTTTCAGGTGCAAGAGTAATAAAAACTATTAAAATATAGCAATTTGCTTAACACTTGTGGGACCTATTTAAACAACATGAACATTATTCATTTAAACACTTAGGTTTCCTTGGAGACTTTTACCCCAAGGTCTACAGAATCAAGAAAACATTTTTATATGGAACAACATAACATAACATAACAAACTGGTAATGTCTTCCTATTTTAACTCTCAGTCAAATATAGAATTGTTGATAGAGTTACTGAGGGAAGCCATCATCTGTGGTGATAGCCAGACTTTTCTTCTTGAATGTCAAAGCACTAATCAACATACTGTCTATTTTATTACTAGGTGAATAGCAGGTCACCAACAGGCATGATACTGAACACTGCCAGGTACAAGTTTGTCAAAATTTTCTGTGGCTTTCATTCCTATTACTGTATTTTGACACCTCCCTGTTGTTCACTGTATTATGGGCAGAAATGAAGTTGGTATTATCATTGTTTGCATATGCTCATTCATAGAAGAATAAGGGACCAATTTCATTCTAGTAAAAGAGATTATTATGAAACAAAATTACAAATGTTATTTCTATATAATATGATACTATTTTTATAAGCCAAGTATCACATTCCAACAAAATCATGGCTACAAGTCTTATTATTTATTACCTGATATTTTATTAGTATGTAGAGATCCAGTTACCACCTTACATAAAAGAAAGAGAAATTGATTTTTCTCATCAAAATGTGGCTGCTTCAAGGGAAAGATCAACATAGAAGTCTGGATCTATGGGATTATCACTTTTGGAAGCATCAGTGAAATATTTTCCCAAGGCACACATTACTTCTTTTATCATCCCTGAAGGAATACCCTTCATTCACCTTGACTTGAATACTTCTGGTGAGGCATATCCCATTCCACTTCATTTCATTAATGGACAGTTTTAAAGTCTGTCTTAAATGTCTTTCTTATTCTCATTAGCCCTCTCTGAGACAACAGACTATAAATCTGTTCTCCTTCCTATGCGATTATCTACGAAATATTTCAACAATATTATTTTTCTCCTGAGGTTTTTCCAGGCTAAATATTTCCATTCATTTCAGTATTCTTCAATTGAAATGGTTGCTTGCCTCATTTTGATCCTGGTAACTTTCCTCTGAACATTTTTTCAATGTCCTTCAAAAAAGACAGATGAGTTATGACTAGTCCAAAGAACAGACTTGTAACACAATATTTTATAAATTGGGCATTATGCATTTTTTGGTGAGAGGGACACCTTATTGCTCTTATTTGAATGGCATGTGTAAGACTTATTCCCAAATGGGGCCTGAGGGTCTGAACTTGAGTCAACTGAACATTTTTATTCCTTTGATATTGATGTGACATTTCTTCCCCTTTGAGATAGTTCTAGAGTCCCTTAGGAAAATATAAATTACTTGGTATAGCTAATACCTTAAACCTTCTTCAACTGACAACTTTACTCAGAATTAATTCAAAACTAGGTGAAAGCGGGAGCGGAAGAAAGGCTAAGATCAAATAGTTTATCAAATTAGAGGCATCATAAACACCATTGCCATGAAGACAGTGAAAGAGAATTGGGAAGATTCTCAAAGAATAAATTGTGCTATGAAATTTTTCTGACCCTTTTGCATTATGCTGTATTTGCTGGTCCTTAGCGCAAAGTTTGCACTTATAAGTTACTTTGTATCTCAAACATCTAAACTAAAAAATGTCTAAGGTTACAGTATTTGGAAAGAGAGAACAATACGTATGATTTTTGGTTTCACATTTAGAATTAATACCTGGGCCTACCTCTTTACTTATTTTTCTCACTTATCCTATGCCTTCACTGTAAAAGTGTGGCTCTTGAACACAGTATGTAATTGAGTCTTGCTTTTTATCCATCTGACAATCCATGCCATTTAATTGGAATGTTCAGATCAGAGCTGTTGGAAAGATTTATGTTAGCCTCATGTGGTTTATTTATTTTTGTAGTATTCACATTAACAAAGTAAAATAAAATTAATTATGTTTTGATTTAACCTCATATGTAAAATATTTAATATGTAATCTATAAAATTAGCTAGATATTTTATCCTTTTTTGTCCCATGTCTTTAAAATCCAGTATTTCAGAGCATCTATATGGCAAATGTTCACTACCTGCATGTACCTAATGGCTACCTTATTTTGATAGCACATATTTCTTTTTAATAAATATTGTTTTAGCATTTTTTATATTTTTTATGATTCTATTTATCTTCACTATTGGCTTACTAGCTATACCATTTATGTCATTGCTTTAGGATTTACAATATACATCTAACTTATCACTGTCTGTCTTCACATACTATTACACAACTTTGTATGTAACATAATACTTCTTCCTCCTCTCTTTGAACTATTGTTTTCAAACATATATAATGGACTTTATAATATACTATTATAATTTTTAAACATCTTTTAAGCAGACTAGAAAATGAGAAAAATTACAGATACTTGCTATTTTTAATCATCTTTAATTTTTGTGTATTATAAATTTCCATATGGTGATTATTTCTTTATGAAAATATTTATTTAACAGGCCCGGGGGTTTAGCTCAGTGACATCATGCCTGCCTCACAAGCTCAAGGTCCCTGAGTTCGATCCCCTGTACCAAAAAAAAAAAAAATCCTTTAACATTTCTTGCAGTTCATTCCTCTAAATTCTCTCAATTTTGCTTGTTAATAAAGAATTCATTTTGGCTTTAATATTTGAAACATTTTTGCTAGATACAGAGTTATAATTTGATAGATTTTTAAATTTTTCTTTAAACATTTTGAAGATATCATTCCACTTTTCTGGTTTGCTTCCTCTCTGCAGAGAAGTCTGCTATCATTCTTATCTTTTTCCTCTGAATATAATGTTTCCCTTGGCTACTTTTATGAATTTTCTCTTTATTATATAGGTTTTCAGCAGTTTGATTATAGTGCCCCTTGGAGTATTTTTTCTTTATGTTTAATTTTCTTGAGACGTGTTGGGTTTATTGAATTTTGGGGTACAGAACATTCTCAAATTTAGAGAATGTTCACACTTATTTCTCCAATTTTCTGTCAGAAAATTTACATTTATTTCTGTTAGTAAAAACTCATGCTACAGACACAGAATTGGCTTCTAAAGTGTCTAAGGGTTTGCTTTAGGCAACAGCTTATAAAATAGGGAATTGAGGAAGAAAAAAGGTATTGTGTTAATTTCTTTGCATTTAGAATTTAGGTCTTTATTTTTAAATTTATTTTTTTATTTTTTAATTAGTTTTATTGGCACACTTTCAACATACATAATAATTGCATTCATCATAGGGAATTTGTACCTGTACATAATATATCTTAATTCTTTTTTCCCCATTCCCCTCCTTTCCCTTCAATCCTTCTAAATGGGATCACAATATTTTAGATTTTACTTATCAATAGAAATAATATAAGGGGAACCATATTATACAGTTTTGGGACAACTTGTGTTACTGACTTTGTATTAGTCTAGTATCTTCACTGTCTTTGACCTGTTATATTCCTGGAAAAAATGAATTGGAAAACAAAAATGAATGCATTTTTAGGCTAGATTAAAGAATGACCTTGGAGTTGACCTAATTTAAAACAAAAATAGAACTGTCTACCAGTGGTTCCAGGATTATGGGCAAAGTAGCAATGACTTGTATTGGGAAAACAAAACTCATGAAAGTGTCAGCAGAAAGTTAATGAAAAATGACTGATTTCACTTGTGAAGGGAGAGCCTCAGCCCTACTGAAGTTAGGGTTGCTTGATAAGCCTGATGGGCTGAAAGAATAAAATGCTGGATCTTTGTTTGCTCTTTTCACCTAATGGTCTCTCCTCAGACAATCCATTTTTCTTCCTTTCGCCCTTTGTGAAGTCATCAGTGTCTGCCATGCTGGGCTGTTCATAAACAGTTTTATATATGGCGGTGTTAGGAAATGTCTGAAGTTAAGTCTTTAAGTTTGTTAGTAACAAAGATAGTATTTTACACTTTACCACCTTTCTATTATGCCTTATGGAAATAAAAGACTGGTTTAGAATATGTGCAGGGAGATCTAGGATATCAATATTCTCATACTTAAAAAAGCAGTAGCTGTCATTAACATGGCAGACAGACTCTTATAGGTGGCCTCACCATCCACATCTTGTATGGCCCCTCTCCTAAAGTGTGAATGGAAGCTGTGGGACTTGCTTCTTCTAATCAACTATAACAAATTTGATGGGATATATGTATAATTCTTTTTACTGGATTATGTGATACAAGATTTTAGCACTTACCCTGATGAATGTTTTTCTCTCCCTTCCTGGCTTTGAAGAAGGAAAGTTCCCTGTGATGTGCCTCAGTAGGTTAACCCACTCAAGGTACTTTTTCTTAGACAGAAAAAACTGAAATCTTACTGCAAGGAGCTAAATTCTGCTAACAAAAGTCAACACCTCCCCATGTGAGCCTCAGATGAGATGTAGCTCTGGCCTACACTTTTACTGCTGACTCCTGAAACCATAAGATGAGGTGAGTTATGTTGACTTGTGATCCACAAAGTCTGCAAGATAATAAACATGGTGTGTTTTTCATTAAATTTTGTAATTGGCATATAATTTTACCTATTTATGTGGTATAGTGTAATCCAATACATGTATACAATGTGTAATGATCACATTAAAGTAATTAGCATTTCCATCTTTTGAAACATAGTCTTTTTGTGTTGGGCAGCTACAAACACCTCTCTTCCAGTTCTTGATAATATATATAGTAACTTTCTGTGAACTATAGTCACCACACTGTGCTGCAGAACACTGCATTTCACTGAACACTATTTCCTGCAGAAATCTGAAATACAATGTGTTTTCGTACCCATTTGCCAACCTCCCTCTGTTATTCTTCTTCCTATCTTTTATAACATCCGGTGACCACCAATCTAGTTTCTATTTCTATGAAATATATTTTAACTTCCACATGTAGATGAAATCATTCAATATTTGTCTTTCTGTCCCTGGCTTTTGTCACTTAACTTAATGTCCTCCAGTTCCATCCATGTTATGTGTTATTGCATGCTACTAGTTTGTGATAACTTTTTATGTATCGATATAAAACCAATACAATTCCTGGCCCATTTTCATAGGAATAACTACTGCCTAAATAGTTTAAATATGTATTCATGTTTGTATGGCTATTGAGTGACTTGGCCCAGACTGTCAGAGGAAGAGCCGAAAATTTTAACCCCTAGTGTATGCTGTCTCTCAAAATTGATACAGTAAAAGTAGAGCTGTTGATTGACTTTAAAAGAATTTAAAATGTTATTACTTCTCTAATAATACATCAACTTTAGGATTTAATATTGAACAGATTTTGTTCAACCTTTAATGTATTTGTATCTGCTTATTCATGGAGGTGGAAATTTAAAATTTGTATCATTTTGTTTCAATAAAATATTATCTGTCATAGTATCTAATAATGCTTAAATAATTTCATTTGCTTTTTAAAAATTCTAGCTAGGTAATGAAATGACAGCTCTTCCAAGTGTAACTGTCAGAGATGGAAGTAATTCCCTATTCAGCTTCAACATGATTTGCAGCTTTATTTGTTACTAGTCTTCATAAGATGAATACAATTCCTAACTACTAATAGTTTCAAAATATCTACTGCTTTCCTATGTCTGTATTTCTACTTATACAGGATCTAAATGAAATTATTTTTCTTTTCATCCTTGTCTCTACAACAAGAACTTGTTCTTTCAAGCAAAGTTCAGATTCCATGTTGGGAAAATTTTACCATAAAACACTTGTCTGAAATGGTTTTCTTCTTTTTTAAATCTATGCTTCTCTTTATTATCTATATAAATTCATCATTTACTTTGTAAAATTATTAGAATTCAGTTAAGCTCAAATATTTATGAATTTTCAGGTATTGTATCATACTCTATAGGGAAAAAAATGAATAAAACACAGCCACTACCTTTAAAAAGTTATTTTTTATTGAATAATAGCTGTTTTAATGACAGATACTTCTCTAAGACTCCAAACTAAACTGAGAAGAACTAACTTACGTTGTCAAATAGAGAAAAATTTCAAAATTTAATAGGAAGAGTAAAGATTTATTTGAAATTTTTTTTTTTTGTTACCAGGGTTCGAACTCGGGTCCTGGTGCTTTTTTGAGAGGCAGGCGGCAGAACCACTGAGCTAAATCCCCAGCTGAAAAATAAATTTTAAACAAAAATAAATTCATTTTCTTAATGAACAGAGAATAAGGCTCAAGGCTCTGAAGCTATGCCTGTAAAGTTGACATTCTCAGAGTGAATAAAATGGAAAATAAAAATATTTGATACTAGGACACAAAATTTGAACAGATTATGGTTGAGACCGACTATGTCATTTGAAGCAATAAATTATGGGGAGAAAACATATTTTGTTATTAAAGGTGATAAAAGAGAAGGAAGAGTCATTATTAAACTATTTCAAGTTTCCTTAAATTAACATATCCAAAGACTTCAGTAAGTGTTTTTCTGGAGCTAGTGAAGTTATTCTAATTCTCATGTGAAAAAGAAATTGAGGCTGTCTTTTCCAGATTTAAAACATAAATATTACAGTTACAGTATTTAAAGGAGTATGGTAACAATGTTTGAACAACCCAATGAAAAGGAATGGAAAGTACAGAAATATGTACAAATATAGGAATAAGTAATTGTTAAAACCAAAGTATTTATCGCCAGGCGTGGTGGCACATGCCTGTAATCCCAGCACTTGGGAGGCTGAGGCAGGAGGATTACTGGGAGTTTGAAGCCAGCCTAAACTGCATAGTGAGTTCAAGGTCAGGCTGAACCACATAGCAAGACCCTGTCTCACAAAATTTAAAAAAAGTATTATCTTGAATCAATGAGAAAAATATGGACTTCCTAAAATGGATGCTGTACATCTTGGTGGCTACCTAGAATAAGAAAAGTTGGATTCATATTACTTACCTACAAGGATAGATTTCAAAAAGTCAATTATCTGCATGCAAAAATTGAGATTATGAATTTTGCATGGAGGGAAATGCAGTAGATAAAATTTCCCCTATTCCTTCTGCTATGTACAATTAAAACCCTCCTAACTATATATAAAACAAAACCTATGAAAACTCTGAGAGGTGAAGAAAAAGGGAGACTGCTAGGAACTTGAGCACCAGACTTAAAATATCAATTATAATCTGGATAGTAATTACAAGAAAATAGATACAAAATTTAATAAAAGAAAATGAGAAGGAAACTAAAAGGATACACTAAAAATGAATGAACAAACAATAACAAAGAAATCAGTGATAGAAGAAATGAAAAATAAAATAGTATCAAAATACAGAAAACACATAGTAAAATGGCAGAAGTCATTATCACTTAGTTGCTTCAAATTTAAGTGGATTAAATTCTCCAATCAAAAAAAGATATTGGCAGAATGGATTGGAAAAAATACATGATGAAACCATATATTATTGACAAGAGACTCACTTTATATCCAAATATACCAAAAGGTTGAAAGTAAAAGGATGAAAATATCCCAAGTTACTATTAGTAAACTCAGTTACTATTCCATAGTAACCAATAGCATTTAGGTGGTGCTTTGGTTTGAATGCTTTTGATCCCTTTAAAATTCACACTGAAATTTAGTCAGCACTGCA
Organism: Heterocephalus glaber; assembly: GCF_000247695.1. The sequence goes on along the minus strand of NW_004624776.1, from coordinate 6,557,964 downwards.
GCAGTATTGGGATGTATGACCCTTGGAAGCTGATTGAGTCAACGGATTAGGTGCCCTTCTGAAAGGGCTTGTCTGGGAACATACATGTACTTCAAGAGGAGCTATATATGACCACAGAACAAATCTCAATAAATTTAAAATGATTGATCATTATACATGTCATTTTGGACTATAACAATATGACATCAGAAATTAATAACAGAAGAAAATTGGAAAATTGACAAACATGTGGAAAAAATGCCCCATCTTAAACAACCAATGGGTCATAAAGGAGAACACAAGAGGAATTATAAAATCTTTTGATTTCAGTAAAATGAAACAAAGCATATCAAAATGTGTGGGATACAACAAGAGGAGTGCTCACAGAAAAATTTATTCCTCCAATGTCTACATTAAAAATATAGATCTCAAATAGGTAGTCTAGTTTTACCCCTTAAGTAATCAAAAAAGAAGAGTAAACTAAATTCATGACAGCAATAATATGTGTTGTGAGATGAATATCATTTCATTTGATCGCTTTGAGAAATCTTATCTCCTTTAAAACCTACCATTATTATATAAACATTAATGTTACCAAACTTGAGTTTGATATCTCTTCCTCCTTTAGTTCTCTGTATAAAACTGCTACTTGGATTTTTATCAGTCACAATCAGGTAGGTCAATCAATAGTTGGCAAACTATAATGAGACCTGCACCCCGTTTTTGTGTGGGACCTGAGATAAGATTTGAGTTTGCATTTTTAAAGGTTTGTTAGAAAGAACAAAACAAAATGAAAGAAGTGCATTTGGCAGAGTGTATGAAGGCCATGATACCTGAAATGTTTATTACTTGGCCCTTTACAGAAAAAGTTTGCCACCTCCTGGGTTATGGTACACCTTGATAACAAGCCACTTTCAAATCTCAGGTGTGTAACAAGAAAAGTTCACTTTTCTCTTAGGTTATATGTCAGTAGTGAGCTCAGTCCTTCATTCTATGTGTCATCTTCATTCTACAACATTGGCTGTGAGAACAAACCTTATCTGGCAGCGACAATCAAGGGAAGGTTGAACTCAGTGATAGCTCTTACATGTGGATGTGGTGCCTATCACTTCTACTCATATTTAATTGGTCAAAGGCCAAGTACCTGGTCAAGCCTTAGGTTATTATGTAGCAAAACACACTCCTCTCTAAGAAGGATCACAAAGAAGGGGCCTGTATAAAGAGGACCATTAGAAAGGAACAATATGATGGTGCTATAGCTTTGACCTTCAATATTCCCTAGCAGCCTATGTATTAAAGACATGGTTGCCAGCTTGTGGAAGGTAGTGGGACTTTCAAGAGGGTGGGCCTATGAGGAGGAAGTTAGGTCATTGAGGGAATACCCTTGAAAGAGCTACTGAGCCTCAGTCCCTTCCTTTCTTTCACTTCTCAGTCAACAGGCTTTGCTCCACCATGTGCATCCTTCATGATGTGCTACCTTGCCACAGGCCAAAAGCAATTCAGTCAACTGATCATGGACTGAAATTTTCAAAAATGTAAGCCAAAATAAACCTTTTATCTGTTTAAGTTGACTGTCTCAGGTGTTTTGTTTCAGTAATGGAAAGTTAGCACAAATGGAAAACAACTCTATATATCCTAACACAAGAGAAAGTGTTTTCAAGTCCTCCTATTGAATGAGCAAAAGGCAAATGCAGTGACTAGATATCAGTAAGCTAAATATGCATGCTGTAATGCTTTGGTAGCCACTAAACACATATAAACAAACAACAACTTCCTAACAGGTCCAAGAGAAAATATGTAAAAGCCAAAAATTAGTAAACAAAAGTAGTTAAGAAGGAAAAAGAAATAATAAAGAGTGCACAAAATAAGATGGGAGCAATTAGCCCTCAATTTCAATAATTATTTAAACATAAACATCCTAATTATACCAGTTCAAAAAGATAATCTCCATCAATTCTGTCTCTCTGAGTCCAAACTAAACTACATTTTAATAGACTTTGTGTGACAATATGAAATTCATATTTTTGGAAGTTTGCTTCCTTTTAAATAATAACATTTATTAACCCCTTGTTTTCAGGTACTAACATGCATTATCTCATCTTCCAAACTACCCCATGAGATTATCATCCCTCTTTTACAATGGAAAAGTGAGACCTTTTTCCAGATTTTTTTATAGCATCTGAGACAGGCTCTGAGGCCAAGAACTTTGTTCAAGAGCACACAATATTACCACCATGCTTTAAAGGCTGCTATTACATCTCTATGTTCATCATTCTCAAACTTGAGTGAGAATCGGTGTTTCATGGAAGATTTGTTCAAAACAGATTTGTGGGCCTTCCCCAGTGTTTTCAATTCAGAAGTTATCGGTGGGGTCTGACAATATGAATTTGTATCAAGATTCCAGAGGATCCTAATGTTCTTGGTCCAAGTGCCACACTTTAGGAACAGCTGATCTGTAGAATGCTTATTTGGAGAAAGAAAATGAGCTCTAGAAAGAGATATTTAGATCAATGATTTTCTCTTGAACTCCTTTACTAGATATCTATGTCATCATCATCATTAGAGACATCCATCAATCACATTTCAACTTCAACTTAGGATTGACCACTTATTTTTCTCTTCTCAAACATAATTGATAACTAAGGGTTAGAGAGTGACTTGGAGATACTCCTTAAACATACATGGTAATGAAGCAATCTTTTTTTTAAATCACAAACAGTTCTTTTCTTCCTTTATTAGTTCTTGCAACTCCACTCTTCCTTCTAGCTTCATTACCAACTCCCCCCTAAAGGCCAGGGGTTCTGTGGGTATCTGGTACACATGGAGGCATTCTTTTTTTCCACAATTTCTTTCACGCGGCACCTACTGTTTCTCTCTCTCTCTTTTTCCTCAGTGGTGATGAGGTTTTATCTCAACAGTAGCCACTGTGTTATTTTTCTAATAATGTATTTTAGGTGAGTTAGCAAGATTTTTTGGTCTCTGCTCTTTTGCTAACTGCACTGTTCACCCTGACATCTTGCCACCTACTTTTCCTAGTTTTCCTCTCTTTTCTTAGAAATATGTAATATCCGAAAGATTTATTGAGCTGAGCTCTGCGTGTTATAACCTTTCTCTCTGGAAATTTCAAATCTGTTTTTTATTGAGTGCTTCTTAAAGGAGACTGTTCCTGTTTTGGGGGGATACTTTACTTGTATTAATTATCATCAGACTGCAAAGCAGTTTTAGTGCTATCCACTTTAACTTATACATTGGCAATGTTTGCTTTTAATCTGTATCCACTGTATATTGCATGATTAGTAAACAGCTAAAATATACTATTTTCCTATTTGCAGTGTGTGCCACTATCTGCACTAAGTACTTTGCACAGATTACATAATTTAATTTTCATAATTACCCAATTAAGTATGTATAATATAGTTATTTTACAGATGAAGAAACCAAGGCTTGGAAAGATTAAGTAACTGAGGTCATATGGCTACACAGTGGAGCAAGAGTTAAATCCATTTAAAACCCAAACATATTTACTCTGGAATACGCAACTACTTCACTTATTTTCCTGCCCATTTATCACCAAATTCACAAATCTCTAACTGCACACTGACTCTAAATTTGGGAGTATTTTAAAGCTGTCTTCTTTTCCTTTTCCATTTCCCATTTTCATTTTCACTCCCATTCCATTCCTATGTTTAGGGAAAGGACTTTCACATCTATAGGCAAAAATGTAGATGGGAACATGATTCAGCAGATTATGCCTTTCCTCAGACAATTTAAAGCGCTGTCACCTCCTCTCTCCTGATAGTCTCTGAAAGCTTCAGTTTGCTGTGACAACAGATTTGGTCACTTCAGTTTCCCACCCTCAAAGTTTCTTTTGGGGCACATGGGGCAATGGCCTTTGGTTTTCCATTATTAGTAGCTTCTTTGTGCAAAGCCTGTTTGCTGGTGCATCTCTATAAAGGAAAGAGAAAGCATCTATCCTGACTTACAGAATGGCCTTTAGTTTCCAATCCATGATAAGTTGTTAACTTTACTTTAGCAAAATTACATGATACTAGGAGGCAGATATTGGAAGAAGAAGAGCGGGTATTTCATTTTTTTCTGTTTTATATTTCTTATAGATCCAGTTTCATATTTTGAAAACTTTAACCATAAAATAAAACCCACTAGGATAAACAATCAATACTCTGAAAGAAAAGACCAAGGGAAGAGATAGCTCCTCTACATTATGTTTGATTTTATTTTGGGTTTTTTTGCTTTCATCTTAAAAATTTTTTATTGGTATGTTTGTAGTACATAATGGTGCCATTCATCATGGATCAACTTTTAAAAACCACTATAGATTTATATGTTTATTTTTCATTTCTATCATATCAACCTTGTTTGGCTGAAGAAGTGAGATTTATTCTGTGTTCCTTTTAGCAACCTCCTTTTTACTACTTCAGAGTAAAAATGAAGGAAAGTGGACCAGATTTATGATCAAAACTAAGGATTATATAAGAACTTGTTTTTTCAAATAATTTTTAACTACTTTTGAAAATGTAGTTATTATACTGATCTACAGATATAGTTTTGCTAATTTTTGAATTTCCTATAAATTAAATTGACAATACGTATTCTTGTGGGCCTGATTTCTTTCACTCTATAGTGAATTTATGAGATGTATCCATGTTATTGTATGTGCTGTAATAATTCACTCATTTCATTACTATATTAGTATTTTGGTGAGTACATTCAATTTATTTATGCAGTCATTTGTTGTATTATATTAAGGTTGTTTCTGTTTGAATCACTTGCTAGTAATACCGCTATAAGCACTGCACTCTTCTGTTTGTTTTTGGTGAATACACATGTACACGACTGTAGGATATATTCCAAGAGTGGAATTGGTGGGTCACTGAGAGTCTTTATGCTCCCTTCTATTAAACATCAGATGGACCAACTTATACTTTCACCATTAGTGTATGAAATCATCTGTTGTTTCAACAGTTGATATTGTCACTAGAAGCTTGAAGAGATTTTTCCCTTTAGTGCCAAGCTAACATTTACTGAATGTCCTTTTGGGATGGCTAAAGGAAAATTAGCATTTTTAGGGGTTCTTCCCCTCAGTCATTTCCAAGCCTCTCCACAGAAATCTTGCATGTGCTATAGATCTTGCACGAGTGTCAATTTGGCTAACATCTTGTCACAGTGGCCACTTCCTGCAGGTCACCTCCTGCTAATACGTCCTGGAGGCCCTGCTGAAGAAACACAGCAAATCCTTTTCCAGTGGGGGACTTGGTGTGGACCTTGCAAAAGAGAGGTTTAGGAGGATAATGAATGAGTCAAGAATTCTTGGGCTGGGGATATAGCTCAGCAGCACAGTGCCTGCTTGGCAAGTGCAAGGTCCTGAGTTCGATCTCTGGTACAAAAACAACAGCAACAACAAAGAGAATTCTTAAATCTGTGATGTACTTTGTCCAGCATAAAGAGTAATTGGAGTATAGCTGAATGTGAGTGACTGGTGATCAGCTAGAGGTGATCAGCCTTGGGTTACATATCTTCCAGTTGACTCACTAGAACCTCTGCCTTCTACCTTGATGCTTAGGTTTTTGACTCATGTAGAGTCTTTTGGTCCTTAGGCATTCTTCTTGTTAGTGTTACCATTAATTTTGGCAGGAGGGGCCCCAGCTTTGGGGCCAGCCCTCCCACTGTGGCCCCTCTCAGGTTGTGCTCCACCCCTTAGGGGAAGACCTCAAAGTCAAGGAGACAAGTCCTCCTTCTACATGATTCTTCAGGTACTAAGCACCCCAGAATGCATATTACACACCCACAAGTCCCTTTCAAAGCACATGTGGGCTTCTTCCCTGGATTTGTTGGCTTGAGGCAGAGATATACCTGTATGCACACCAGTAGGCTCACACAGCCTTGACAGGGAATGTGGATGCCAGAAGGATGTGGTGTCCCCTGGCATATGTGCAAGTCCTTTTATCTTTTTGGACCGAACTAGAGGTGAAAAGAGAAAGGAAAGCTTTGGGAAGCCAGGAACTTGAACTAGCCCTTTCAGGATGGCCACTTGTTAAGGTAGAACTCTAAGGAACTTGAGAATTTTAAATTGAAATCTGGCCATCAAAATCATTAGGAAGATTTTATATATATATATATATATATTTGTTAAAGTAGGGGAATAAAACATCTTTTATTTAATAGGTCTTTTTAGCTTGATTTTTCATAGCTTTTAAGTATTTAGCCAAATGGTGAAAACTGGGACTTGAACCCCAGTCCTGGGATCTGAGTGATCTCTGTATCCCAGTTGCTTGCACCAGCTCAGTTCTGAGCTCCAGCTCTGGGGCCTTCTGCTTTCACTTGACTGGTTTTATTTCCTGACAGCATTTCCAAGTCCCTCTACTATCTGACTTTGCTCCTAACCCTCCCTAAGAGCATTTGGTAACTGAAATTGTCACCCTGCATTTCTACCTTCAAAGGTTCTACCATGGCTCTTGATTAATATTGGAGAATATCTTTTTCTTCCCTAATTTCCACTTATTACCAAGGATATTATTAGGTTTTCTGGTTTATCAAAGAAATATCTTAGATTAGGAGATGAAGGTTTATCTACCTTTCTAATGACTTGGGCCTGCAATCAAGACAGAACAAACCCCCAACACCAGGGATATTTCCCAGGTAACACTTTGCAATAAATACTCTAAAGTTAAGTTTTCATTACTTGTTGCAACTAAAGTTGGATGAAATCCTTATGCTAATTTTCAGAAAGATTCAACCTTATAGGGAAAGATAGAACATTTATATGAGTGAAATTTTGGCTCTGTAATCTAGTTTAATTCTGCAGGTAAGTGATTGCCAACTAGCTCCAGGAACCTAAAATAAAAGAAAACACAAAGGAAAGCATCCACAGAGTGGTATAATACACACAATAATTTCCCCTTAAATGAAAGATTAGTGAATTATTTATGTATTAAGATAAAATTATTTTTGAACTTATGGCAGAATTCATCCTGATAAGAAAGCAATGTTAATGTCTGATGACTTTTTTTCACTGTAGATGGAGAAGGTAGCTTTCATGGGAATGAGACTCATGAGATTTTAAGGTACCAGGAGAAGTTTTGAAGGAATAAATCCAAAGAGAAAAAAGGAGGGCAAGCTAGTGGGCAGTCAGAGAATGGAAGATGAGAGTCAGCTAGAGAAATCCCTGAAGATGGCACCAGTGAGAATTGTAAGAATGGCTTAAAGGAATCTATGACTGAGCTTGAATTTCAAGTGATCTATGCTTTGTGATGTGACTCTCCTGCTTTCCTGCTACAAAAGTTTTAATAAAATATATTTACATAAAACCATCTCATGTAAGTAGTATTTGTGGGAATCAAGAAGAGGAAGCTGCTTATTTTGGTCAGAATAAGATGAAACACATGCATCAATCATAAGAATGGAAACACAAATGAAGTGGGAAATTCTATAGGGGCAAGAAATAAGAATGAGATGTAATGTAGAGATAGATAATCTCCTGTAGAATCCTGGGAACAATGGTGATGATGCCATTTTCTATCATTTTTTTCTGTTTCAATCAACATTTCAATGTAGATGTTGAAGGAAGTTGCCTCTGTAAGGCTGGAGGATTTAGAGACATCCGTATGACAACACCCGAACCATCCTTACAAATTCAAGTTATCATTTGATGGAGAGCTTTTATAGAATTCAGTACATACAGAATTGATTAGAGATGGATTGATTCATTATAGCACATGAAGTTTCAAAATTAATGTTTTTAGACTAAGGGGCATGAAGTATTATATGTGGGCCTTAGTCAATCATTATTTTGTATTTCTTTGTTCTAAGTATCCTCCTTGTGACAAACAGATGATATTTGTCAGAATTCATGCTCTACAACAGGTAACACATGAGTAAGTTACAAGAAGCATTAAGAGGTTTGGATGCTTAGGCTTGTGCTGGAAAAACAGCAGATCAGAGACAGGAAAGAACAATTGGGATACAAACATCCAGAGAAATTGAGCTGTGTGGGAGGTAGGGAGGCTAGGAGAGGAAGTTGGAAGGAGATGTGGCCCTACAACATATTCATGGGCTACAGGTGCAAGATTCAATATGGAACAGGGAGCACATGTGCACTATGAAATGAATGAGGTGATCTGAACAGACAGCTCTCCCTGGGGTGGGCATGGGATCTCCTAACATGTTATTGCTATAGAACAGGGAAGATAATGAAACTACGAAAGACTGGGAGCCACTGTTTATTATTGAGTGAAAGAAATTTGGCAAATGACATTTAGAAACATTTCCCTGGCAACAGGCTATGGGATGGCCACATGAATGAGAAACTGAACACAGGAAAGAAAGAGTGGCTCAAATTCAGGCACAAATGACATGACTGTATAAAGATTATAGTGCAGTTGGAGGAGCCCAAGAGATTGCCCATACTTGTAGCCCAGCTCTATTTAGCATTATACCTTTATTTTTTTAATTTATATATTTATTGGTACATTTTAGGCATACAATACATTTACATTTATCATTGGGTGTTTGTACCTGAACATGATGTATCTTAGTTTTTATTTTTTCTCCCATACCTGTGCACCCTTCCCTATTTACACAGACTTTTATTCCAGTTTTTTTCTTGTAATTTTTCCTTTCCCTTCTTCCCTTTCCCCTTCCCCTCCTACCACCCCCAAACCCTTGGACCTTTTCCTATTTCAAATTATCAGTTATTCATTTTAATCATTTTCATCCTTATTTACACATTTAGTTTCTCACACTAGAGAAATTATTTGGTATTTACACGTGTGTCCTATTTATTTCACTTAAGAGGATGGCCTCAATATGCATCCATTCAGCTATAAATGTCTCTAAATGTCTCATTCTTTATGGCTGAGTAGTACTCCATTTTATTAAAAAAACCCAAATCTTCTTTATCCAGTTTCCAGTTGATGGGCACTTGGGCTGTTTCCAAGCTTTATCTATTACAAACTGTGCCACTGTAAACATAGGTGCACATATATCGCTGTGGTATGATTCTTTTAATTCTTTGGGGAAGATTCCAAGTAGGGGAATAGCTGGGTCAAATGGGACCTGTAGTCCTAGTTCTCTGAGGTATCTCCATACTGATTTCCACAGTGGTTGCACCAGTCTGCACTCCCACCAACAATGGAGAAGGGTTCTTTTCTCTCCACACCCCCGCCAGCATTTGTTATTGGTTGATTTCTTGATAGCAGCCATTCTTTGTGGAGTGAGGTGGAATCTCAGTGTTGTTTTCATCTGCACCTCTTGAATGACCAGTGATGTTGAACATTTTTTCATATATTTATTTGCTGTTTTAACTTTTTTGTCTGAAAGACCTCCTGAGACAAAAATATAACATTTAACAGAGATCCAGCTATCAGTATCATCTTACACTCAGTACACATTTTAAACTTTCTTCAGTTTGAATGAACTCTTTATAATAGAAGCCTCTTTAAAAATTTTTGTTTCCTGGTTTTGGTAACTTTCTTGGTCATACATTCTTAGAAACTTGAGAAAGCTAATTTATTTTTTAGAGCAGTTATGCATTATAGGCCTGTGATAGGAGAGGTGAAGACCAAACTCCATTATTATTATTATTTTTTGCTTAAATTTTAGGTATACAATACGTTTACATTTATCATTGGGTGCTTGTGCCTGTACATGATGTATCTTGGTTCTTATTTTTCCCCATTACCTGTGTTCCCTTCACCCCCTCCACCCTTCCCTATTTACATAGACTTTGTTTCCATTTTTTTCTTTTTTCATAATTTTTCATTTCCATTCTTGCCTTTCCCCATCTCTAAACCCCATTATTGTTTTATCTTCCTGGTTTCTTTGGTGACAGTGTGCACAGAGTGGGGGATTCAATGTTTGCAATGGCAGGTGCTCTGCTACAGCTTGGCTCTGGGCTGGCAGGCTGATGATGATCCTTATGATTTTGCAGTAGTATTTAAAGTTTGATGAATAGATGCAAAATGCATAACTAGTATTGCCTAAGTGATTGTGGCATAATATATGCTCCAAACGTGGAACCCCAATGAGCCAATAAATCTAGGCCAGTGTCAAGAAGGTCCCAGATGTCAGGCCATTCTGCAAACTGAGTACACAGGTTTCAGTGAATTTATGATCTCTGTTTCTGACTCCTTTCTTGCATGTTGGAGATTGGTTCCTCTTTAACTCTCTCCTGCAAAATGTGTGAATTAAACTGTCTCACAAACCTTCTTCACCATTAATCCTGAGATTAATCTCAGTGTTTGAAAATGCTAAGATGCCAGAACTTTTTGAAAATATGACTTTGCTGTCTGTTTTATTAATCACTTGTGTCTTTATTCCTAAGAGATAAGTGCAACATTAATCAGAAATTCAAGAAATCATTTTCCATGGTGATTTAAGTGGGTTTCTGGAGTCACTTTAGAAAAATATAAAATATTTGCTCATTATTCTGCATACACCAAGTAACTAAAAGGTTATTTCTTATTTTATAATCTTATAGTTCAAGGTATAATTAGCCCTTAATTAAATAGGGCTTAGGAAACATAGCAGTATCATTTAAAGACAAAAGTTTTAATTATATTTATATAAAATTATTTTATAAATGTAAATAGTACTAAGCTAAAGACAGAAAAGAGGAACATATTTGAAAACATATCCAAGCACCAAAGTATCATGGTAAAAATTTGTAACAAATAAATAAATGAAAGAAAAACCTCTGGAGATATTAGCTATTGACCTATACATTTTAAACTTAGCAAAACCGGGGCCAGGAGTTTAGCTCAGCACCTGCCTTGCAAGTGCAAGGTCCTAATTTGGATCCCCAGTACCAAAAAAATAAAATAAAATAAAAATAAATAAACTTAGCAAAACCTCAGAACCCTAGGGTTTTTTTTTTTCTTTTTAGCTATTAAGCCTTCAACTTTGTTATTTGCATTTGATGAATGACATTAAAAAGCAGGGGTTCTCCATAGGTGTTTTCCATAGGTGTTTTTATTGAAGTAAAGATAATATAATAAATATAATTGCACTCAAAATAGATCAATATAATTATCCCTAATTACTGGTAGAGTTTTCCTTTCATTTCTAATGAAGAATACAGAGGGAAGATAGCTTATCTCCAGGCACCAATTTAATTTAAAAGTTAATGAGAATGGTTTTAGTTTTGTCTGGAAGACTTTGAAAAATTTTCATTTCATCCAACTTCAATTCCAGTATGGAATTACTAATGTCTTTATCATAAGCTTTACTTCTTCCTTCCCCAGGAGGGTGTACTTCTATGCCATCTTACTTTCCCTGGCCAAGACACTCAGAGAGTGGCTAAGAATCAGTGATGGGCACTTTGCATCATGTTACTGAAGACAGTGAGGCCTAACTTCTACAGATTTTGAACCACTGCTTTAAATCAATCATGATTTCGAGCATTATTGATTATGTGTCTGCTGCACATTTATATGCATAGCAGCACCCACCACAAACCCTAGTTAATGCTGAGTGAATATTTATTGAGAAAAGGGGTCAGTGCAGATTTTTCTATATATTTGGTTTGGGTCATTGTTTTCTTTCCATACACAGGAGGAAGAAGCTGAAATTCATGACTGGAATAATTTGATACTTTGAAAAATCAATAGCTGAAAATAAGACACATAAAACTATCTATTATGCTAACCTTCACTACAAGAGCCACTTCTAGCAAGTACAGGACTGTTAGAAGTTGTAGGGGATCTTCAATCTCTACCTTAAGTCCAGAACTCACAATTAGATTCTTTATCTGTGTAATATTAAATCTTAATTGACTTGCTTATCTGTGGTCAAAAGAGAAACAAGTTCATTTACAAATAAAGAGGAAAACATTTTAATTCTATTCTTTTTGTGAAAATGCCGATGGTAATAATAATAGTGAACTTCAGGATATTGTAAGGATTCAATGAATGTATATAAATTGCTTATCCAGGACCTGGAACATAATAGATTGTGTATAAATATCAATCATTTCATAACGGGCTTTGCTGGATGATACTGGGGAAAATAATCCCCTTACCAATTACTGCAGAAATTTCATGAACATGAGCACATTATCCAAGAAAATAAACAAGACATGTATGTTCCAACAGCATATGTAAAAGAAAAGGAAAAACCTTTAAAAATCTATACCTATTGAATATCAGATTTATTATAACACTGGAGATAACAGTGACATATTGAGTTGGAGAAAAAAATTGCAGGAGGAAGGGGATTTTTAATCTTGGCTCAGATTAGAATTACTTAGGGGAACATATTCACTCATATCAGGGGTCCAGGATTCTACAGTTTTGAGAAACTCCCCAGGTGATTCTGATGCAAAATGAAACTAGGAAAGATACTTAGAAAATGAAGGGGAGCCAAGGTCAAAGGTAGAATAGGAGCTGGCTAGGAAACTTGGCAGATAGACCTACTGGGACTTTCACTCAGCATTACTAAACCACAAACTAGAACTATCCACTCAAGTCAGATCTATCCATCAACTTGTTACTGTTTCTGTTTTTGGTTCACATAAATATGTGTTATTCTGAAACTATAATCTTTTGCTCAGACATGGGATAAGAACAGTTGGTTTCCATCAAGGAAGTTAAAGCTCTAGGCAGAAATTCCTTCATTACACTGTCTACTTACAAGAATATTGACAAATAGTACCACTTCCTTGTGGTTGGATTATCTATCAATTCTCTCTGTCTGTCTATCTATCTATCTACCTACCTACCTATCTATCCATCCTGTCTTTTAATATCTATCTATCCATCCTGTCTTTTAATATATTTCAATATATTAAAAAACAATAACAACAACAAAAGTCTGACATTTGTTGCCTGCAAGCCCTGATCTGTCTCATTTGTTAAACTATCTTGGTACAATTAATTAGAGACAAACAAGGGGAAGATTTAATTTGGTGGGAATATAAATTTAAACTTTATGGGAGATTTAAAATTTGAATGGTTGAATTATATTTCTCAATCTTTTTAAGTAAAACTGATTATATTAAAATAAATAGTCCAGGGCTCAGGTCCCATTCAAATGGATAGTGAGGTTTCCAGAAAACTTAATTAAAATTACTTCCTGAGGAGAAACTTTAAAAATGGTGGAAAAAAACCCCCATGACATCAACCACATCCACTTCCTGTACTTTAGAAAGAATGGGTCAGAATTTGGAAAAAGTTGAAGGTGAGAATGGTGTATATTTTTAAATTTGTTGTTGTCAAACTCCCATAATGGCAATATTTCACTCTGAGTACTCAGTATTCCTTATGTTGGCTCAGTTTTTTCATATCCCTAATGAATAAATCTATGATCATATTTTAATGAGCTTTTGTTTCCTTTTCCAATTTGTGATGTAATTTGGAATATATATATATATATATCTCAGAGATTTATTATTACATTAAATTAAGAAAAGTTGGATTATTCCTGAATTTTACTTGGTGACATTATTTTATCCCTTTATTTTTGCAGCAGTATAAAGCTTGTTAACTATTTCTAAAATATATTTTAACATCTGGCACCATGACTTTCCTTGCCTTTCTTTTTTCCAAAATGTGTTTAACTGTTTCACCTGTTAACATGTCATTACTTTAAAAAATTCTTTAGTATCAATTTTCAAAGATTGTTGGGATGGCTATTGAAAGCCATAATAAATTCATACATTATTCTGGAAGCGATTAATATATTCATTATCACATCTGCCCATCAAAGAACAGTTTGCCTCTGCAGTTATTAGTTTCTCACACTCCTCAGTAAAGTGCGGTTTTCTTATTATTTAGGATAGTCTTGGTCGCTTGATTTTTGTTGCTATAGCAAATGGCATTTTTAAACTGTTATTATTGGCATAAGTGAGTTCTCCATATAATTATTCAACCATATGCCTTATAAAAATGAAACTTTTCTTTCATAAATTACTTCTTTTGTTTTGTGTCTTACATGAACTAACACTTCTAGAACATGTTGGATAATAAACTTATAGCAGTCTCTGTCTTCTCAGTTTTTTTTTTTTTTTTGGAACATCCTCTAGTGTTTCCATTTTAAGTCTGTGGCTTAAGATAAATGTTATTTATATTACCATGTGAGAAACTGTCTGGGATAGCTAGTCTCTAAAATGCCTCTAATGATTTTTGCTTTCTGGTAGTGGCTCTTATGCATAGTCTCCTCCTATACTAAATAAAACTGACTGTATAACCATAGAGTTATAATGGATATGAAGTTTAGGGGTTTCTGGCACTACTTCCTAGAAGACATTGAGGTTTATGGCTGGTCATTTTTTCCTGATTACTTACTCTAGGGAAATCCAGCTGCCAAGTTGTCAGAACAGTCAAACAACTCTATAATGGTGAGAAATTGAGCTTCCTCTCACTAGCCGGCTCTAACTCTCTAGGTGTGTGAGGAAGCCTCTCTGGAAGCAGATATTCTAGTTGCACTCTAGTCTTCAGATGACTGAAGCCTGGCCTGTTACTCAGTTACAGTCTCACCAAAGACCTTGCACCAAAATCATCCAGCTAAGCCACTCCTGAATTCCTAACCCATAAATGCTAATTTTGGAGTAATTTGTTATGCAACATTAGACTACTAACATTCTTCCAAAATTAGATTTAGAAGAATTCATTGGAATCATAGGTCTGAGTGCAGTCTGAGTGCATAAGTGAGTGGTAGAACACTCACCCCAGCATGCATGAGGCTCTGGTTCAATCCCCAGCAAAACACACAAGAGAGAGAGAGATAGAGAATTCACTGAAATCAGTAATGGTAACAATTATACTTTTAAACATCTATGAGGTAATTCATTGTTTTCTTCTTATTTGATCTATCAAGGTGATGCTTTCTTTCATCAGCTTTCCTAATATTAATCTACCTTTGTCTTTGTGGATAAAGTCTTCTTGATCATGGTAGATTATTATTTCAATACCCTCTCTGGGTATTAAAATTTCATTTTCTAGTCATTTATTGGGAATTATATGTGTGTAAATTAATCAATTAGGTTGGCTTTTGCTCTTTTTTGTTAAATACAGACTATCGTACTGTTAAAAGATATTCTGATGAAGGAAAAAGATTATCTGATGTTTTTCTGTACTTAATTAGAATTTAAAGGAAATTATTTTCTCTTG
>NW_004624776.1:6489623-6503906 GCF_000247695.1 Heterocephalus glaber | reverse complement strand
TTATTATCTAGAGTATTCTTTGTAAGATTTATATTCATTTAAATTTGTTAAGATGTGTTTTATCAGCCCAAATGCCCATCAACTGACAAGTGGATAAAGAAGATGTCGTTTTATTATACAATGGAGTACTACTCTGCCATAAAGAAGGATGAGCTTCAGATATTTGTAGCTAAATGATTGGACCTTGAGACCATATTCTTCAGTGAAATAAATCAGACAAACATGTTTAAATACAGTATTGTTTCTCTGGTTTGAGAAATTGAATGTGGAAATAAGGACTGAGATGGATAATGGATGTTAGGAAATGGGAAGAAAGTGTTCAAATGGGAAGGGGAACAAGGGAGAATGGAGGGAGAAAGGAAGGGACAAGAAAAAAAGTGAAAAGAGGAGAAAAAATGGAAACAAAGATTTTGTACATAGGGAGGGGAGGGGGCTTGAGGTGGGAATGGGATAAAATAAAATTTATTAATAAAATGTTTTAAAACATATGTTTTATGATCTAGAATATTCTATTTTGATGAATGTTTCACATGAACTTAAGAATGTGTTTTTCAGCTGTTATTGAATGACATGTTATATAAATGTCAATTAGTCTGGTTAACTGATAGTGCTCTTGTGTTCAGTCATATCTTTACTGATGTTCTGCATGCCGTTTCTGTCACTTATTTACACATTAATGTAAAAGACTCCAATAGCACTAGTGGATTTGTCTATTTCTCTTTCTAGTTCTATGAGTGTTTCTTCATGTGTTTGCCTCCATTATTAGGTACATGCACATTAAACTAATTAGAAGGTTGGAAAATTGACCTCTTTTTCTTTTTGTAATGCATATAATCCCCCCCCTTCCAAAGAAGATAAGAAGGCTGAATACTACTAAGACTCTTAATTATCTTTCCAATATCTGTCCTCTCTTCTCCCATACCAAACAACTCTGCTTTGTTCAGGGAGATAATGTGTTCATCACAAGATGATGGGCCATAACTTATCCAAGAGCAGAGAGACAATCCTATTTTCTGCTATTTTGGTCACTCTTTCAGTTAAAGGTGACCATATGACCTAATTCTCACCAAATAAATTTGTGCAAAAGTCTACTGATATTTTAGAGCAGTATTTCTGTTTTGTTTAGAGGTAAAATAACTAACTGGCATTGATTTTTTTCTCCTACACTTCTTTTTTGTTTGTTTTGGAAAATCTGCAGAAAGTCTTTAATGTCAATGAGGTAGGAAACTGCAAGTCAAAAGCCTGAATTCTGCTAGCGATAGAGACACAAGTGGGAGAAGCTTGAGTCTCTGATGGGATCACTCAACCGCCGAGCAAATATCGGCAACCACTTAGCCCATTCCTTATTATGTTATACAACTAAGCCATTCTTTTATTTACAGCTTCATGGCTGATATCGAATGCTTCTTGGAAGCAAGGGTGCTACAGTTGTATATAACTCATAAAATATGGAAAACGGCTGAACAAAGCACACAGACCCATGACAGGTAAGGACCCAGCATCCCTGGCTGGAAAGTAGATAACCCTTGCTATTCAGTAAGAAACATTTGACCAACTGCCAGCTGACGATTCTTGGTACTCTGTGCCAACCAAGGGTAAAATGTTAGGGGAAATGTTAGGAAGATGCAAGACAAAAAAATATTCTGAAGAATGGTGAATAGCACTTTCTCTGATTCTTTAAATCACTCATTTATGGTGTTTGAATTAGTGCATGGTGCATATGTAAAATTATATAAATTACAAACTAATTATTATCAGATTAGAAACTATTCTCTGTGTAAATTCTAAAATTTTAGATTATAAACCAGCTTATAAAATAAGAAAATGCCTTAAAAGATAACCTAGGTTCCCAAGTTAACATGTTCAATTTTTCATTAAATAGATAATTGCTTATCTGATTGTTATATCTAATTGTTGGTATTGATGCTAAGTAACTACCAAAAGGTTGAACAGGCAAAGATATAGTAACATTGTGATTTATCAGCATTTTAGAAAAGTGAGTCTAAGGAAAGAGAGATTTATCATTTTGATATTCTGAGATCCTTGAAAGCAACAAAAGATGGAATTAATCTCACTTGCCTGCCTCTTTGTCAACAGAAACTTCTTAAAAATATAAGTGTCTTGGCCCTACTCAGATATGATAAATATTAATATTCTTCGAATCTTTTTTGTAAAAAGATTCTTATACCAGATATAGTTGAAACCCTATATACTCGTTTATGAAAAGAGGAAAACCAATCATTGTACCTGTTTTATCAAATTATTATGAGGGGGAATGAATAAGATCATACATTGAACCTATTTAGAACTGACTAGCAAATAAGAAACACTAAAAAAAAATGATAGCAGCATTCTCTCTTTTGCTTCTTCCTCCTTACCTATCTTTTTCTCTCTAGAAGTTAACAATTTTCTGAAGTTTGTCTGTAGCTTTTACATAGAAAGGAAAAATTACTGTATAATACAATATGTACTACATTACATATCACCCATTGTATGAATGTATTATGTATAATTTATCATATAAACTATTATATCATATAATTTAAATCATCATATAATTTTCCTATAAATTATATGTATGCTTTTCTGTTGTCAAAATGCTGCAGAAATATCCTTGAATATGTTGCCTTCTCTACAGATGTGGGAGATGTTTCGGAATAACTAGAAGTGGAGATACTGTGTCACATAAAATATGTAAATATTTTCAGCTTTATCTGATGATGCCAAAATGTGTTTTATAGTGGTTGTACATCATTGCATACTCACTAGTGGTAATGATGTTTTCCATCCCTTTATTCATGTTTGGTAAGGTCACACACATTAAATTTCACCAGTCTGAATGTTGTGAGATGATGCTTTCATGTCCTCGATTATTTGAAAGTATTCACATATTTTCATGTCTATAGGCTATTAATATTTCTTCTATGAATTCTCTGCTTGTCTTCTTTACTAACTTTTCTACTGAGTTCAGCCTTTTCACTGATGTAAATTTTTTGTTTTGTAGGTACATTGCACATATCTTTTTCTAATCTGTCAGTTTGGCTTTAACATTTTTTATCATTGTCATATGACAGTTTTTCAAATGAAGTTAAATTTGTCAATGTTTTCCTCCATATTTTGCATTTTTATTTCTTCCTTAACACATCATTCTTACCCTAGATGCCATGTTCTCTTTGATTTTTCTATACATTTTTTAGTTTTTTCTGTCAACCTTGCTCAGTCTGCATGTCTGTCTCCTGGATTGTTTTGTTTCTGTAGCATCAACCACAGAATATACAATTCACCTAGGAATTTTCTCAGGAAAGATAGAGAAGACAATTTCAATGCTGAGCAGTTTTCTCTTTCCACTGGTTTGTGTAGTGCAAGCCAGGAAACTTTAGGCAGCATGAGGCAGTGGTTGGCTGATGGGTGGCCTTAGTGATTCACACCTTAGGAACTGGAGAATCGATGTGCAGGGCAACAGAGGGGGATCAGGAGGTTTCTCTCAGAAGGGCTACAGTGCACATGCAGGGACAAATAAAAATCACATGCCCTCAGGCTCACCAGCCTCAGAGGTAATTGAACACAAAACCTGAAACCAAAAAGTGAAAACAAGCAGAAACTCGGCATATTTGTTCTATTTCTAATAGGTTGCTAATAACCAAAACATTTCAACCTGTCACTTTGTCCTTGTATTTGAATGAATTCTCACTAGAAAAAATCTAAAGATTACTGTGCTCTTTTGTTCTCAACTTCATGGAAGTTTGGTCTTTATTTCTCCAATCAAGCAGTAAATTGAATCGTAGGACAGAAGAAAGGTCAAAGGTAATGTCAAGGAAAGAGGAAATCCTGAAACAAAGTTACAATTGTATGTTTTTAATTTTGGTACATGTTCCTTGACCCTTTAAATGATTTTACCCATCCTTTACCTTTTAGCCTCTAGCTGAACAGAAATTCTTAACCACTTTCAGAGTGAAATTGAAATACCTGGGTCCAGGTGGACGTGGCTAGGAAGTAACTTGTGGTCAGAGCAGGCTAGCTGAAGAATCAGAGTAAGGACAGTGGTGGCACAATGCCAAGAAGAAGATACAAGCTGAGAATCTCATCTCTGACAGCTAGAAATCCAGTTGTCAGTGGTACTACACCATTCAGCAACATGAACCCTTGTTATATCACTGAGGTCTCAAAGTCAAGATAACACTTATGATGACCAAGAATTGCTGAAGCAGCCTCATGGGAACATTTTAGGAGATGATTATGGGTCCATTGTAATACATATTTTTAAAAAAAGAATATGGAAGTATCCTGTTGCCTTGATTTGAATGTGCTCCCCCCAACAGTTCATGTGTTAGAAACTTCATCCCCAAAGCAACAGGGTTGAAAAGTAGAACTTTTGGAAAGTGATTAAAAGTCCTTATGTTAGTCAGCTTTCCATGCTGTGACAAAATAATGTGAATAATTTAAAGGAGGGAAAAAATAAAGGAGGGAGATCTTTGTTTTGGCTCTCAGTTTCAGAAGTTTCAGTCCATTGCTGGCTGGCTCCATTGCTTTTATATCTATAGTGAGGCAGAAACATGATGGTAAGATATGGTAGAAGAAAGCTGCTCACTTCATGGTGGCCAGGAAGCAGGGCAGGGGCAAGTATAAGTTATACCCTTCCAGAGTAAGTCCCAAGGGACCTACTTCCTTTGACTGGGCCCCATGATTTAAGAACCCATTCAACTACGAACTCATCAATGGATTAACACTGGTGAGGTTAATTCTCCCATGGTCCCACCACCTTCTAAAAGCCCCACCTCTAACATTGCTGCAGTGTGGCCAAGCTTCCAATAAATGAGCCTGAAGAAGTTTGTGTCCAAATCATAACAGCCCTCATGACTAGGTTATCATAGGAGTAGATTCCTGATAAAAAAGACAGATTCAGCTCCAATCCTTGCTCCCTCTCTTGTGCATTTTAGCCATCTGGTGTTTTACTTCATGTTATGGCACAGCAAGAGGGCCCTCACCATATGGAAGCCCTCTTTCTACTCTCCCGTCCTGTAAGAAATAAATCTCTATTCTTTATAAATTATCCATTCTGGGATATTCCAATAGAAAAAATGGACTTCAGATGCCTATAAACTCAAAGTTTAAATTGAGTCTGATTTTTCATAAGGAATAGAGTCAGAATAATAAATTAATGTGAGTGAGATACTGTTTTAAGAGATTAACACATGTATATCTTGTACTTTATTTTCTTTGTTCCCCTCTCAATTTCTAGAACTGATTCTGAGCTTACAAATCCATCCAATAGGTGGGGCAGGATAGCAAACTATGCCTGCTTGACAAACTTGACTTTTCTTGGCTTGTATTTTCAAAAACCCCAGAGGACAAGATTCATGCATGTAGGAGAAGAAACATTTTGGAGAAGAAGTGAATGCCAGGACCCTTACTCTAAACCTGATGAATTTTTCCTTGAGAAGAGAGAGAGAGAGAGAGAGAGAGAGAGAGAGAGAGAGAGAGAGAAACTTCCAATGGCCAATAGAGAAGAGGAATCGAAGCCCATTATCAATGACTCCTCTAGAAAAATGACTCACCTCTGGAGGCAATGATCCATGCCATGTGTAGGGAATTGGACTGGGTGGCCAAGGGAGCTCAGGAGTATAGGGAGGATTATGGAGACAGAAGCAATGACTGTAGCAAAGACAAATGTTTAGGGTGTCTCCAGCCCCCACTGCGTTGGTGTTGCTTCAGAACCTGGTGCCATTACCGAAATCCCAAAGGAAGG
Organism: Heterocephalus glaber; assembly: GCF_000247695.1. The sequence continues at coordinate 6,498,160 of NW_004624776.1, read as the reverse complement.
AAACATTAGAAATACCTGGAATTAAGAAATTAGGAATTAAATTGTATGGAATAAAAACTCAAAAGTTACAGCTTTCATCTGCAAGTTCTTTATTGAGTCTTTTTTTATTTGTACCCATTGATGGGCACCGTGTAAAATTTTGATACATGTATATATTGTGTAATTTTAAAATCAGGCTAAATGTATCTTCCCAAACATCTACCGATTTTTATGGTAAAAACTTTCAAAATCCTTTCACTAACTCTTTGAAAGATATAGAACACCCAACATCACTAGTCATTCGAGAGATGCAGATGAAAACAACACTGAGATTCCACCTCACCCCACAAAGAATGGCTGCTATGAAGAAATCAAGCAATAACAAATGCTGGCAGGGGTGTGGAGAGAAAGGAACGCTTCTCAATTGCTGGTGGGAGTACAGACTGGTGCAACCACTGTGGAAATCACTATGGAGATACCTCAAAGAACTAGGGCTAGAGGTCCCATTTGACCAAGCTATTCCCCTGCTAGGTATCTTCCCAAAAGAATTAAAAGAATCATACCACAGCGATATATGTGCACCCATGTTTATAGCAGGACAATTTGTAATAGCTAAAGGTTGGAAACAGCCCAAGTGCCCATCAACTGGAAACTGGATAAGCCATAAAGAATGAGAAACTACAGACATTTATAGCAAAATGGATGCATATTAAGCCATATTCTTAAGTGAAATAAATAGGACACACGTGTAAATACCAAATAGTGTCTCTAGTGTGAGAAACTGAAAGTGTAAATAAGGATTAAAATGATTAAAATGAATAATTGATAATTTGAAATAGGAAAAGGTCCAAAGGTGTAGTGGTGGTGGGAGGGGAAGGGGAAAGGGAAGAAGGGAAAGGAAAAATTATGAGAAAGAAAAAAAAAAGAAATGAAATCTATGTAAATAGAGAAGGGTAGAGGGGGTGAAGGGCGCACAGGTAATGAGGAAAAAAATAAGAACCAAGATACATCATGTACAGGTACAAGCACTCAATGATAAATGTAAATGTATTGTGTACCTAAAAGGTACTGATAAAAGAATTAAAAAAGAAAGATATAGAACCTTATTGTCATATATTGTCATAAATATATAGTCACCTTATTGTGAAATCATGCACAGAATTTCTTACTTTTATTTAACTGTAACAGTAGACGTTGATCAACATTTCCCCATCCCTCTCTGCCCATGAACTCTCTCCAGGTTCTGGTACCACCACACCATTCTGAGCTTCTATCAGGTCAACTGTTTTATATTCCACATATAAGTGACATCATGTGCCACTTGTCTTTTTGTGACTGTCTTATTTCACTTAACATAAAAAAAATCTCCAGTTTCATCCACATTGTTGAAAATTAAGAAATTTCATTCTTTTTATGGCTAAATAGAATTCCATGGTATACATGTATCATATTTTTAATCTATTCATTATTTGCTGGATATTTAGGTTGTTTCTTTTTTAAAAAAAATTGTTATCATGAAAAGTGGTACAATAAACCTGCAGTGTGGATGTCTCTTCCATATACTGATTTCATTTCCTTTGAATATATAACTGATAGTGGGGTTGTTAAATCATAGAGTCATTCTATTTTTAGATTTTTTGAGGAATATCTATGCTGTTTTCCATAATGGCTGTACTAATTTACATTCCCACTAATAGCATGGAAGGATTCCCTTTTCTCTGCATCCTCACTAGCATTTATTTTATCTTTTTTGGTAATAGCCATCCTTACTAGGGTGAGATAATCTCTCATTGTGGTTTTATTTTGCACTTCCCGAATAATTAATGATGCTGAGCATTTTTCATACACCTATTAGTGATTTGTATGTCTTCTTTCAAAAAGTATCTATGTAGATCTATTTGTCATTTTTAAGTGGTTTATTCAGATTTTTACTTTGGGGCTTTTAGAGCTCCTTCTGTATTCTGGATGTTAACACCTCATCAGATGTATAATTTTCAAATATTTTCTTCCATTTTGTGGGTTTTCTCTTCACACTGACAATTGTTTTCTTTGCTGTATGGGAGCTTTTTACTTGGATATAACCCCACTTGTCTATTTTTGCTTTTGATTCATACTGGTTTTAGAGTCTTGTACAAAACAACTCTTTGCCCATTCCAATGTCTTAAAGTATTTCCCTATGCTTTCTTTCATTGGTTTCATAGGGTTTAGCTCTATTCTTCTGTTTGTAGATGTTATGGGTTCTATCTAGATGTCCCCCCCCAAAGCCTCCTGCAGTCATAGATGCTGCTTTTCTGAGGTGGCTGGATCTAGGGTGTGTGATGCTGAGATCAAGGATGAGATGCTGGGTTTGATTCATAGGGTGATGCTAGGATTATGAGTGCCCTACCCTACGTGTGAGTGCTCACTGCCTTAAGGGTAAGGTAACCTGGAGAGAATATAAGGGACAAAAACAGGGCTGCTGTTGTTTCTTGCTGTTGCTGCTGCTGCTGGTTTGATGCTTTGCTACTTTGTGGCCTTCTGTCTGCTAAGAACTGTTTCTCCTCTGCATGCCCCTCTGCCATGCTACCTTGCCTTGGAGCCAGCCAGCTATGAACTGAAACCTCTACAAAATGTGAGCTACAATAAACCTTTTCCCTTTTAACTTTAGATGTTGGGTATTTTGTCTCAGCAGTGAGAAAATAACTAAGTCAGTGGATAAACAGGTTTCCTAAGACCACTTATTGAAAAAGTGGTCCCTTCTTCAATCCATGCACATTTGTCAAAAAAACCAATTGTGTGGGTTTGCTTGTAGGCTCTCTATTCTGTTTCAGTGCTCTGTGTGCTCTATGCCAATAGCACAATGTTTTAATTACTACAGCTTTGTATTTATGTAATTGTTTTGGCTTTTTGGAGGAGTCCCGTTCACATTTTAGGATATTTATCTAGTCCTGTAAAAAATGTTGTTGGTATTTTGATGAGAAATCTATTGAATCTGTAGATGACTTTGAGTAAGTAATATGGTCATTTTAAAAGATATGGATTGTTCTAGTCCATGAATCAAGGATATGTTTCAAATTTTTGTACCCTCATCACAAATCTTGTGTAATATTTGTGGTAGAGATCTTTCACCTCTGATTAAATTTATTCCCTAGCGTTTTTCTTTGTAGGTCCTGTAAATGGAATTCCTTTCTTGGTTTATGTTTTAGTTAATTTACTATTGGAAAAAAGCAACATTATTGATTTCTGCATGTTAATTTTTTCTGCAAATTTGATAAACTAATAAAGTGCTAATAGATGTTTGGTGGTATATTGGGAGATTTTTAGTAAGACCATCTGAAAACAGTGAAAATTTCAATTCCTCTTTTCCAAATTGAATGTTCTTTATATCTTTCTGTTGCCTGATTGCCCTGGCTAGGACTTTCAGTACTATGTTGAAGAAAAATATTGAAAATGGGCATCCTTGTCTTGTTCCAGATTTTAGATAACTTTCCATGTAATTTAGCTGTAGGCTTATTATGTGTGGCATTTATCAGGTTAAGGTATGTTTTTTCTATACCTAATTTGTTCAGTATTTTTATTGGAGGAGATGTTGAGTTTGTCAAATGCCTCTTCTGCATCTATTGAAATGAAAATATGGCTTTTGTGTGTAATTTTTTTGTCCTTAATTTTAATGTGGTACATGATTTTTATTGATTTTAATATGTTAAACAATCCTTGGATCCCTGGAATGAATCCCGCTTGATAACGTTGAATAATTTTTTCGATCTGCTATTTGATCCACTTTGCTAGAATTTTGTTCAGGATTTTTGCATCTATTTTCATCAAGGTTGTTGGCCTACAGATTTTGTTGTTATTCTGTTCTTGCCTGGTTTTGATATTAGGGTAATGCTGCCCTAATAGAATATGATTGGAAGAATTCTTTCCTTTTCACCTTTTTTGAACAATTTAGAAATAATTGGTGTTTATTTTTTAAATGTTTGATTGATGCAGTGTAGGTTGTATATTTGAGGTCTTTCTGCTTTTTTATGTAGGTGCCAATTATTATACATTTTCTTGTAATGCTTTTGCTGTATCTCATACTTTTGGATATATTCTCTTTCCATTTTAACTTGTTTCAACACATTTTTAAATTATCCACCTTATTTCTTCTTGATCCATTTCTTATTCAAAAGTAGTTTGCTTAATTTCCATGTTTTTATATAGTTTCCAAAGTTTATAATGCTATTGATTTCTAGTTTTATTACATTTTGGTCAGAAAAAATACTTGATATGATATCAATTTCTAAAAAATATGTTGAAACTTGTTTGTGGCCTATCAGAATATGTACACTGCAGCTGTTGGATGGAATAATCTATTCATGTCTATTAGGCCCATTTGGTTAAGGTGAAATTTAACTCTGCTGTTTCTTTGTTGATTTTTCTGTCTGAGTGATCTGGCCATTCCCAACATTGACATATTAAGTTCCCTACTATTATCACCTTAGAACTGTCTCTCCCTTTAGGGTTACTAATATTTGCTTTATGTATTTGGATGATCTAATATTGGGTACATACATATTTAGAATTGTTACTTTATCTTGCTGAATTGACCCCCTTATCATTACGTAATTACCATCTTGTCTCTTTTCACTTGTGTCTATTTTAGCTGAGTATAGCTACTCTTGCATTATTTTGGATTCTATTTGCATGAAATATTTGTCAATGGTGAGGTGAAGTGAGTTTTGTGTACACAAGAGATAATTGGGTCTAGTTTTTTAATTCACTGTATATCTTTTAATTGGAGAATTTAATCCATTTACATTGAAGATAATTATCAGCAGCCATTTTTAAACTTATGTTTTAGTTTTGTTGTAGTTTCATTCTTTCTCCCTCTCTTACAGTCTTCCTGTGCAGCTAAGTAATTTATTCTAGTAATGCATTCTGATTCCTTGATTAATTTTTCTGGTTTATCTAGTATAGATTTTTTTGCTTTGTGGCTACAATGGGGCTTACAAAAATGTATTTTGACTATAATAAGCAATTGAGAGACTAGAGATAATAAATTATAGATAGTATGATCATAAAGATAAGAAAAAATGCAAAGGAAAATATACTAATTTAAAAATGCTACATTGCACTTCATTCCTCTTCACATTTTGAATTTTTGATATCGTATTTTGCATCTTTCTACGTTGCCTATCTCAACAGATTAATGAAGTTATTGTTTTTTAAAATTATTTTGCTTTTTAGTCTTTGGAGTAAAGATATGAATGGTTTATTCATCATGTTTATAATATCAAAGCATTCTAAATTTGTCTGTATTGTTACTCTTATCAGTGTTTTAAATCTTTCAATGTTTTCATCTTACTCATTAGCACCTTTTCCTCTGAGTTTGAAGAATTCCCTTTAACATTTTTTGTAGGACAGTTCTGGTGGAAATGTATTTTTTTTCAGCTTTTGATTGGCAATATCTTTATCCCGTCTTAGTTTCTACCTTTTCATTTTTGGGTATGTTGGCTAGGTGTAGTATTATTGGATGAGGATGTTTTCCTTCTGTACAGTGAAAAAGTTCATACTATTCTTTCCTAGCCTGTATGATTTCTGCTGAAAAGTCTGTTATCAGGCAAATCAGAGTACTCATAAACTATTGATTTCTTTTCTCTTGCCTTGAGATTCTTCTCTTTATTTTTCATCTTTGATTCCTTTATTATATGTTTTGGGTAGACTTGGTTGACTTAAATTTTACTGGTAACCTCTGGCTTTCTGGTAGCTGAATATTTGTATTTTTCTCCCAGCTTTGGGAGTTTTCTGTCATTAACTCTCTGAATAATATTTTTTGCCCATTTGACATTCTTAAATCCCTCTTGAATCCCAATAACCCAAATATTTGCTCTTTTAATATTCTCCTAAAGTTTCATACTCAATCTCCTTCATAGATTGTCATTCTTTTTTCTTTTTCTCCTCTGATTGCATTTTCAAGTAGCCTCTCATTGAGATCACTAATTCTATCTTCTGTTTGATATGTTTTACTATTAATACTGTGACATTTTTAATTTTGTTTAGTATATTTTTCAGCTCAAGGATTTCTGTTTAATTTTTTAAAAAGGTCATTCATACTGTTACTACCTGGTCATTTTTTAGCACCTGATTTTGAGTGTTAGGTGGAGTCATGGTTTCCTGAAATTCATGATACTTGTTTGTATGTGACATTATCTGGGCATTGAAGGATTAAGTATTTTATTTTAGTCTTTATAATCTGGGTTTGTGTGTATCTGTCTTCCTAGAAAATCTAAGCAAGGTTCTCTTTTTATGTTTGTAGTCACTTCCATTATTTCATCACTAGATGGTATGTACCATAAATGCAAATTTCCTGCAAGTTAGCTGTTGTTGTAATGTTACTGTTTCAACACAAGAGAACAATCCAAGCCCAGGTTTGTTCCCAAATTACAATTGGTGTGTTGTTCAACATAAATCAGGGCATACCTGACAAGAGTAATCCTTCCTGTCAAGCCTCTTTCCTGAGTTTTATACCCTCTAACCTCTTCCTTCTCAATTGGTCCTTGTACTCCTTTTCCTCTAGAAGCAACAACTATTGTGATATATAAAGCCATAAATTAGTTTTTACTTTTTCAGATTTTTGTGTTAAGCAGCACCATATTATGAATAATCTTTCCTGTCTGGCATCTGTTTCACAGTACCATTTTTAGTTTCTTTCATGTTGCTACATGTATGAGGACTTTGTGGTTTTCATTGCTGGGTAGAATTCTGCTGTATGAAGATATAAAACTTATTTGCTCCTTCTGTGTATGATCATTTAGATTATTTTTGGGTCTTGGTTTTAACCAATAAAATGGCTATAAAGAATTATGTACATATCTTTTAGTAATAAAATATAATTTTAAATGAATCATATATTTATCTTTTTCTTTTGTTTCAATTTTTGTTTTTTGTTAGTACATGTTTGCTGTAATGATAATATTCCTCATGAGGAGTTTTTCATAACACATCTCATTTCTTTTTTCATCCTTTCTTCTCCCTTCCTTCCCCTCCCTCCATCGCTTGATCTCCTTCCCATTTGCAAAAGATCTATCTCCCTATATTTAATTGTCTATATTTTAGTTTGCTTTTTATTTATATTTTGGGTTTTTATATTAGAAATCATGTGCTATTTAAGCTTATGTGTTTGATTTATTTCACTAAACCTTATAGTCTCAAGATACACTCATTTTCCTACAAATGAATCAAGTTTATCCTTCTTTATAGCTGAACAGTGCTCCATTGTGAATAAATACATTTTTTATCCATTCATCTATTGATGAACATGTAGGCCACATCCAAAATTTAGCTATTATGAATTATGCTGCTATAAACATGGGTATGCGTATATTACTGTAATATGACATCTTTAATTCTTTCAGGATACCTAGAAGAGGAATAAGTGGGTTAATGGAATTTCTAGTTTTAGTATTTTGAGGAATCTCTGTACTTATTTCCATATGTTTATACAAGTTTATGTTCCCATTAATAATGTAAAATGGGGCCAGGGATTTAGCTCAGTGGTTTGGATGCCTGCCTCACAAGCACAAGGACCCGAGTTCAATCCCCGGTACCAAAAAAACAAAACAAAGCAAAACAATGTAAAATGTTCCTTTTATCCCACAGCCTCACAAGAACTTGTTATTATTTGATTTCTTTTTTTCTTTTCTTTTCTTTTTTTTTTTTTTTGGTAATGGGGATCGAACTTGGGACCTTGCGCTTTCCAGGCAGGCACCAGAACCACTGAGCTAAATCCCTGGCCCATTGTTATTTGATTTCTTAATGATAGCCATTCTCTATGGAGTAAGAAGGAATCTTGATGTTTTAATTTGCTTTCTTCTAATGGTCAGAAACATGGAAGATATTTCCATGTATTTGTTAGCTATTTGCATATCCATTTCAGTTGCCTATTTTTAATTAGGTCTTTAAATTTGAGGGTGTGTCTGTCTAATTTTTTGGACTTCTTTATGTGTGTTAGATATTAGTCCTCTGTCTGAGGAATAGCTGACAAATTTTGTTTCCATCCTGTAGGTCATTTCTTCACTCCATTGATGATTTCCTTGGCTGTGAAGAAATCTTTTAATTTGATATGATTCTATTTGTTGATATTTGATGTTATTTCTTGTGGAACTAGGGTTCTATTCAGAAAGTCCTGGCCTACACTTATATCTTCAAAAGTTGTACCCATTTTATCTTTCAGCAGGTTAAGTGTTTCTGTTTTACTATTTTGATCTTTGATCAATTTGATTTTAGTTTAGTTCATAGTGAGAGATACGGGACTAGATTCAATCTTCAGCATGTAGATAACCAGTTTCCCCAGCACCACTTTTTTGTTGTTTTTTTTTCCTTTTTTCCCATTAAGTTTATTGATACATTTTAGATATAAAATACAGTTACATTCATCATTGGGATCTTGTACCATTACATGATGTATCTTGGTTATTATTTTTTTCCCCTTCCCTTGCCCTCCCTTCACCCCCTCCACCCTTCCCTATGTATAAAGACTTTGTTTCCATTTTGTTCCTTTTCTCATATTTTTTCTTTTCCCTTTTTTCCTTTCCCCT
>NW_004624776.1:6470069-6486468 GCF_000247695.1 Heterocephalus glaber | reverse complement strand
TTTTTTATCTGTGTCCTCTTCAGACTTATTAATCCTGTCTTGCACTATGGGCACAATCTCTGCTGTTATCTGAGAAATTATTTCTGATTTCATTTTTTTCCAGATCCTCTTTTGTTGCCAGTTCAGGGAGTCCAAGTGGTTGAGTACAAGATTTTTCCATCTCCTTTCCCTTTGGAGTTGCTTTAGGCTATCTGGAATCTGGTTTTGCAACTTGTTTATGTGTCTTCTCATTTAAGTGGAGGGCTAGGTTGTGCTGCTGGTGTCCCCAGGGTTCACCTCAGTGCTGGGGGTGGTGGTATGGTGGCCCCGCAGGTTCACTTCCTCTGCGCTGTTGGCAGCTCTCCCATTTTCTCTTTCTGAAATATCTTTGAGAATTTTTTATCATGGTTTGCTAGTTATGAATTGCTTTCGCTGATTTTTTTGTGGAAATATTTTATTTATCCATAAATTGTGAAAGATAGTTTTGTAGGAATATATCAGTCTGGATTTGAATTTGTTTTCCATTAGGGATTAAAAACACTTTACTCCAAGTTCTTCTGGCCTTTAAGATTTGTATTGAAAAGTCTGTGATAATTTGGATGTCTTTACCTTTATCATTTGTTTGTTGCTTTTATTTAACAGCTTTTAGGATTTGATCCTTGTGTTTGACCTCTGGCATTTTTAAGTATTGTGTGTTGTAAGGAAACTCTTTTCTGATCATAGAAATTGAATTTCTACATGCCTCATTTATTTGAATGTTAAATCATTTCCCAATATTTAGAAAGTTTCTGATATTATTTCAGTAAAAATATTTTATGCCATTTTTTTTCTGTCTTCACTAATTCCAATTAATCTTAGATTAGTCTTCTTTGCGCCATTTAGCATCTGTTGGATTTATTTTCCATATTCTCTTGTTTTTAAGGTATCTTTGAATAATTTGTAACCAACATCAGCCCTATCACTATTTCTGACACTCTGTCTTCCCATTGATCACTTCTACTGCCCATACTTTCAATAGAATTTTTAATCTTCTGAATTTGTGTTTAATGTCTTTTCATGAAGTCTAATTCTTTGCTGAATGAATCCTTCATGTTTTGTGTCATTTTACTTAGCTCAGTTTATTATTGTTTTTTGTAAACTCACTGATTGTTTTGTTTAGTATGTCCACTTTCTCTTTTTTTATATGTTTTTTGAGCTTTCTGAATACCTCATTGATCTCCCTTTTAAGCTCCTATGTTATCCTTGTGTCTAATTTGACTGTGTGATTTTGATTTCTTCCCCCTTGATTCCCCATGGAACCAACTTTGGGAGAGTTGGGAGTTTGGGGAGACCTTTTACTGCTTTTCTTCTCATGTTTCTATTTTTGTGTTTGTGTTTATTTTTGTGCTGAGGTTTGCAGTTGGCTCTAGGGGAATACTTTGTTGCTAGTATAAAGACCTCTTTAGTTGGTGTCTCCTTTTCAGTGATGCTCTCTGGCATGGCTAGCAGAGGCCTTTGCCTCTGTTCCAAGATCCAACCACCTCCATTTATTTAGGAGGGGAGGCTGAAGTGTATTTGGCCCACCACCCAGTTCTCTTAGAATGACCTGTAGTTTTTGGGTTTTTTTTTTTTTCACTATCAGGGATTGAACTTGGGACCTTGCACTTGTGAGGCAGGCAGCAGAACCACTGAGCTAAATCCCTGGTCATGACCCACAGTATTGTTAATGACACAAAGGCATATAGAGAAAGCCAATTAATAGCAACAAGAATGTCACCTTGGCCATAGCAATAAAATCAGCAACAGTAATAGTGTAAAAAACAACTGGATTTGACATACCTTAGAAACCACTAATATACTACTCTTAACCATGGAAAACAGATATTTAATTATAGTATAAACACTATTTCAAACCAAATATTTATATATAGTAAATATCTCATAAATGGAACCATTATACCTCTAGTAACAATGGAACAGTATTAACAGTTAGGTGTAGAATTTGGAAAGAAAAGTGTAGAATTTGAAAAATTAGCCAATGGAAGATTAGAAGGAGATGAGAAAAGTGAGATGAATGATCCTGTTGTGGAGTAAAAGAAAATTAATTGTATTAGATTATCTTTGTTTTTGAATGAATAATTTCTTTTTAGGATCTTCAGTCTTGGAATCCAGCAAGTCACCATTGTTTCCACCTAGCTTTACAGCCTGTGGGGTTTGTGAGGTGTTCCCCCACTGCTGGGGGCCATACAACCAAGACAGCCAACTGTTCAAGCCAAAGCATGTCCTTTTTCATGTTTATAAATGGGGAAAACAAACTAACCACAGGTCTTTACTGGATGTAGCCAATGGACTAAATGTGCAAACAGACAGTTAGGCATAATGCCAGCTCTTTCATGTCCAGCTGTCTCTGCATATCACTCACTGGGCTTGGTTTCTCACCACAGAAGGCATGGCCCATGTCCTTCTTGGCCTGAGTTTAAACTTCTCAGGCAGTCAATGTCTCAGCTGCTTCTGCTTTATGGCTGTCTCCCAGGTCTGTCTCTCACCAAGTCACTGTGGGAGGGTAACACTGGGAACCCTGAAGTTGAGTTGTTCTGTACTTGTTCTGGGGCTCAGTCTTAACACCTTTCCAAAATAGTGCCTGATTAGAAACTCTCTGGAAATATGGTCAGGGCTGTACTGGGTTTTTTTTTTTCCAACTCTTTCCTGTTATGAAGGAATCACTTTTGGAGGAAAACGCCACACTATTTTTATAGTTTTATAGTTTACCATAGCCATGAACTTTCCTTGGGCTAGTGCTGCTGGCCTGGTCTGTTATTTTTCCTGGAGCTGTTGATTCTGTGGAGCTTACCTTCTCTTCCAGCTCATTGACCTTGTCCAAGATCAGGTTGGTTAGTTCTTTGGCAGCTCTGCTCCCCTGTGCTTAGGGGAAACAAGACACAGAGCAGGCTTTAAATCTGTGAATGGCTATGGCCAAAGTACAGAATCTGTGGAAAGGGAGTTGGCCAGGGGCAAACACTACACTGTGGATAGGAGATTCCATCCACAGATCACAGGGGGAAATCCAGCTAAATAAGCCCTATATCTAAGAAGAAACCATAATGAGTAATGAAAAAAGAAAATCTTGGAACTGAATTACATCAAAAGTATAAAACTTGTGGGAATGCAGTGAAAATAATGCTTTGAAGAAAATCAATATCTTTATATCCTATAACATCATTTATAGTCATAAGAGTATAAGCTTAAAAGTTAATGAATTAGGTCTTCATACTTGGCATAAAGGAGTAATAAGCAATTTATTCTTTGACTAACCATCAACCTGTACAAAATATATAGAAGCAGCCATTTTCAGGCAATGGATAACAGAAAGCACAAGGCATTTTTGAGGAAAGGGACCTACACAAGGTGAGGTTGATATTTATTCTTGCTTTTATTTTTTCTGGGACACTATCCAAATTATAGCACAGATAAGTGGATCCCAAATAGAAAGCAATACTGTGCCAGGCAGAAAAAAAAACAGATCTACTTTCAGTGTGGCTAACGTAGCTGGAATTTGTGTAGTAGGTGCTTGGAGGTTGAGAATTGTACAAATAAAGAACTTTAGAAATGTATATTCGTCTCATTGAAATTTGAATAAATATAAAGCTGAGTATACATGGGATGAAACTCTGTGAGGGCTACAGAAGAACAGGTGTTGAAGAGAGATTTTAATGTTGGCATAGAGGTACTGGAATTCTGAAATGGTTTTCAAAGTGTCTTAACCATCATCATAATTTTATACACATAATGCTTACTATAATTCATCTCAATATTTACCATCTTCTTGTATACCAGTCTTTCTTATATCCCAGACTGTCTTTCTAGAACACTTTTCCTTATTTTTGAAATAACTTAAAATTTATTTCAAAGTAAGTGTTTTGATAGTAGTCATTTTAGATATATAAATATTTTACTTTTCTTACTGAATAACATCTATGAAGAACACTGCATATTGTGCAAGCTCAAGGACCTGAGTTCAATCCCCAGTACCAAAAAAAGAGAACACTGCATATTATGTAATATGCATATTTTATCATTATCTTTACATTGTATTCCACTGTATGTTAACTTCCTTTTTATTTTTATTTTTGGTACCGGAGATTGAACTCAGGACTTTGTGCTTGGAGGCAGGTGCAGCGCCACTGAGCTAAATCTCATTTTCTATGGCTATCTTAAAGATCCAGTTGCCTTTGGCATTTTTAGTTTCTCTGCCATGTCTGTAAGCATGGACATCTTTTTAGTATCCTCATTGAGGTATACCATGTTTCTTGGAATTTTCTAAATTCACACAATAGCTTTTAAGATGTGCAAAATTCCCATCACTTGAAATATTTCTCCTCCCAAATTTTCTTTTTATCTTCCTGAGACATCAATCATCCATACGTTAGATCTCACTTATCTCATTGTTTCTTAATCTTTCTCTCATATTTTCCATTTTGTTATATCTCTTAAGTAAATGCTGGTTAAATTCTTATATTTCTTCTCTTTTGCTGTGTCTAAACTGCTGAGTTCTTTCATTGTATTTTGGCATCAATAATTATATTTCCAAATCTCTACTAATTCCTGACATTTCCTTATTATAATCTTTATACCTTTAAACAACTATCCTGTATTCTGATCTGAACCCAAAGATTTGGGGCCCTCACTTGACTATTGGTTTTGTAGTTGCCACTCACAGTTTGTCTTCTCATGTATGTGATCTTTTCTCTTTTAAGATTTTTGCCTGATTTTATTTCTTCAAGCCTAAGAAGGGAAACTTTACCTCTCAGAGAGTGTTTCTTCTTCTGAAGGTAGTTCCTGCCCTCTGGCCCACCACTGTTCTAATGTCCACATTGGGAGGAGACACAGTAATTATTTTCTTAAAGATGCATTGGCATTCACTCAATTAATATTTATTAGGCACCCAGTATGTGCATGGCACAGTTCTAGGTGATTGGGATGTAACATAAGAAAAAGTTAGGGCTGGGGATTTAGCTCAGTGGTTCCACCGCCTGCCTCACAAGTGCAAGGACCCAAGTTCGATCCCTGGTACCAAAAAAAAAAAAAAGAAAAGAAAAAGTCAGATATTTAAAGTGCTTTGGAAAAACATTAAAGCAGAATAAAAGGATAAGAAATGTGTAGGCTGTTTAGGGGGGTGTTCTAAAATTTTGAGTATGGTGGCCAAGGAAGGCCTCTCTGAAAAGATGGCAGTTGAGCAAAACCTGAGACGGAGGAAGGATCCAGGCATATGAACAATGGAGGAATGGGCTTTCCAGGTGGGAGCAGCAACAGATGCCAAGGCCCTGAGGTAGAAGCATTCCCTGTGTGCTAGAAGTACAAAAAGATCAATATGGCTGAAAGGGAAAGAGAACGAGAAAAGAGGAGTAGGAGATGAAGTCAAAGAAGAAAGGGTATCAGATCCTTAGGGCTTGGCAGGCCATCCTTAGACTTTTAGCTTTTACTTTGCATAAGATAGAAAGGCATGGGAGGTTTTGTCCTAGGTGTTTACACATCTGACTTAGTATCTACCAGGAAAAGTCTGGGTTCTGTGTTAATAATAAATTTCAGGAAGAGAAGAGCAGCAAAGCAAGCAGGTCAGTTAGGAGGTGTTTCCAATAATCCAGATGAGAAAGTATGGTGTCTTTGAGCAATGTGACAGCAGTGGAGCTCACCATAAGCAATCAGACTCTGATTAGTCTTAAGGCTGAGCCAATACAAGATTTGCTGATAGATTGCATGTGAAACAAAAGGGGAAAGAAAAGGATCCAAGGATGGTTCCGAGGGCTGAACAGTCTGCAGGATGAAACTAACAATTTTTAAGCTGTCAGACACTGCTGAAAGAGCAGATATTGTTGTGAGGGAGGAAGAGAAAGAATAAATTTTGAGTATGAACCTGAGATATTTATTAGAAACCCAAATAGAGATGTCAAATAACTAGTCAGATATATGAATGTGAAGTTCAGGGAGAGGTCTGGGCTGGAGATATGAATGGGGAGTTACATTATATTTTGATATCTAATCCATGGGAATAGATGAATTCTTATGACTGGATATATGGAGGGGAGATGTAAGAACTAAAGTCTTGTATATTCTAACATTAAGAGGTTCAGGAAATGAGCAAGGATAGGTCATGGAGACTGAGACTGAACAGATGTAAAGAGAGGAAAACATGAGAAGCCCATAAGCAAGAAATTCAACAGGAGAAAGTAATCCAGTGCATCAAATGTGGCAGGGAGGTCAAGTGTGATGAGGCTGAGTTTCAACCTGGTTGAGGCAGGGTTGAAAGGAAAGGAGAATATGTGTTGCACAAAGAATTTATGTGATTTAAAAAATCTTACTATGCTGTAAAGGGAAGCAGAGAAATGATGCACTGTATTAGGAAATGTGGGTTTAAGAGCTGCAGTTTTAAAGTAGGTAAATTAATGGGGTGTTTTATGCTGAGGAGAATAATCCAGTAGAAAAAGAGAGGCAAGAGAGATGGGAGAATTTCTGAAGTGATATTATTGAGTAGGAAAGAGAAGATTAGCTCCCTCGCATAGAGAGGAGCCATAGCTAGAAACACAGATGGTTAATTCATGCTAGAAAGAGGAAGAGCAGGGCATCTAGATGCAGGGGTTGGGATATGTGTGGATTGAAATGTGTGGAAGTTTTCCTCTGATTGCTGAGAATAGAAGCACCCTCAGGAGGGGCAATCACTATCTTTCCCACAATTTTAAGGGCTGCTAACTTCAAAAACTCACTCATTGGCCAGATCAAGGGAGAGTTTCTCAGGCTGGTTCCATTAACAGCAGGAATTCTCAAATGTCATATGGATATCTCTATGATTGGGCGAAGGTACTAGCTATGAGAAAACCAAGGAACAGTAGATAGCAGTTCAGTCTCCTGTGACCAGTAGTAATAAAAGCTACTGAATGGGTTCTGGGCCTCCACAAAGATTAGAGGACACTAGAGTAACCACTTAGTTGTGGCTCTTAGGGCACGGGGAGGAGCAAGGTTAATGAGATAGTTATGAACAGTATTGCTTCTCTTTCTTTTAATTAAACTTTAATAAAGTACTTTGTTATCAGCATATTTATAAAAATGTGTTCTGTGACCAGGATGCATGAAATTGTATCTTTCCCTTTTCTGAGTTAGGCTTAATCTAAAAGAAGCAATATCTCCCCAAAATGTAATTTAACATTTTCAGAGTGCAGTGATACCTCCAACATGAATGGAGTTTAAGATTATAATCTAATGTGAACATAAGTCCAGATCACTTCCATTGGCATCAGTTTTTTAAAGATTCTTATTCATAATTTTCCTAATAAAATATTTAACTTAATTTTATCCATTTGAAAGATAATTTGAATATGATTAACTTATTTCTGCCCTGATTTCCCTTTCTCTCATTTATTTTACTATTTTTTGTACCCACTATAGGGTCCATGGATTACAATTTTTTAATGGATAAGTTCAATTAAGTTTTAAACTTTTAAGTGTATTTTCTATTTCTTTCTTTTTTATTGTAATATACCCTTTCTTAGATTTTGTTAAATAGAAGTTTTTAAGATTAGCAACATAAAACCAAAGTATGGTTTTACTAGTAGAGTAAATAAGTATCGAAAGTCCAAATCAATTTGTGGGATCCAACTGATGCATAGATTGACAGTTCACTTGTTAATAGTAAATCTAAATAATTCTAGGCAGAAACCCTGGAGAATTTTAGCCTGAATTATTTAATTTTTTGTTAGAATGTTTCCCAAACATAGCTTTAGTTTTGTTTGTTTGTTTGTTTTACTGGATGTTCCACTAAAACAAAGCCCTAAATTTTCTAATTTTCCAGCATTGTACTGGCTAGCATGGGACCTTGCTCCAGTAATAATGGAAATTTAAAAATGAGGTGACAGAATGAATTTACAGGCAAAAAAACCTTTAATTGGACACTAAGAAGAAATGGGGAGGGAACATTAGCTTGATGGAGATCATGCTGACCCGTTAACAAAGAAAAGAAGCTAGTTTTACGGGGTTGCTGAGAAGAGCTAGGGTCTGGTGGATCATTGTCTCAGTTCTGATTTTGCAGCACCAAAGAATTCATTATGGCTTGACAGGTAATCTTGTTTCCATGAGAAAATTGCCTCAGCTAGTTCAGGACAGTCTCAGTTCTGCAGTAGCTCATTGGGATCCATGGCAACTTCAAGGTTAAGGCAATGGCTGGAGACGTCTGGGTGCCCATTCCAGGAGGTTTGGAATAAGACATTATCAACACTGGCAGCTGAATGTCCCTAAAAATATCTTATTTTGGTGTCCTCAGTCTTGAAAGCAGATGAGTAGTTTAGGTAAATTTAGAGCAAAGAAGCCTTGTAGTTGCCAATTTTCAGACAGATGCTCCCTAAATAATTAAGTGGTCTACAGAGCTGATCAGGGATCTGACCCAACGTTTTAAGAAAATAAAAGAGAAATATTCAGTTTATCTTCCTTTTAGTCACCCTTTGAGCATTTTTTGGCTCTAGGTGAAGTGTTACCATTTGATTGTTTGTTTGTTTGTTTATATGGGGGTTTTGTTTTGTCCTGTTTTAGCAAAAGCAGCTGATGGCCTGAGAAGAAAACATAAATCATGCTTTTTAAATTTTTAAAATTAATTTTATTGGTATATTCAAGGTATATGATATAATGACATTCATTATTGGAAATTTGCACCTTTACATAATTCATCTTGGTTTTTATTTTTTCCTCCTTCCCCTCCCCTCCCTCCAACCTCTTCACCCCTCCCTATTTGCAAAGACTTTGTCTCCATTTTTTTCATTTTCTCATATTAATTCCATTCCCTTCTTTCCTTTCCCCACCCCTCCCACTTCCCCTTCCCCTATGTCTCTTTTCTTCCTATTTCACATTACCCATTATACTTTTTAGTCCTTATTTCCACTTTCAGTTTCTCACACTAGAGAAACTATTTAGTATTTATACATGTGTGTCCTATTTATTTCACTTATGAGTATCGCCTCAATCTGCATCCATTTAGCTATAAATGTCTCTAATTTCTCTTTTTTTTCTTTTTTTTTTTTTTGTACTGGGGATTGAACTTGGGTCCTTGCACTTGTGCACCAAGCAGCAAAACCACTGAGCTAAATCCCTGGCCTTCTAATTTCTCATTTTTAATGGCTAAGTAGTACCCCATTTTATTAAAAAACCACATTTTCTTTATCCAGTCTCCAGTTGATGAGCATTTGGGCTGTTTTCAACTTTTAGCTATCACAAACTTTGCTGCTATGAACATGGGTGCACATATATCACTGTGGTATAATTCTTTTAATTCTTTGGGGAAGATCCCCAGCAGTGAAATAGCAGGGTCAAATGGGACTTCCAGTCCTAGTTCTTTGAGGTATCTCCATACTGATTTCCACCGTGCTTGCCCCAGTCTACACTCCCACCAGCAG
Source organism: Heterocephalus glaber (assembly GCF_000247695.1). The sequence continues at coordinate 6,477,079 of NW_004624776.1, read as the reverse complement.
TGGAGCAGGGTTCCTCTTTCCCCACAGCCCTGCCAGCATTTGTTATTGATTGATTTCATGATAGCAGCCATTCCTTCTGGAGTGAGGTAGAATCTCAGCGTTGTTTTCATTTGCATCTCTCAAATGACCAGTGATTTTGAACATTTTTTCATGTATTTATTTGCTATTTCTACTTCTTTGTCTGAGAAATGTCTGTTCATTTCAGATGCCCATTTTCGGACTGGGTCTTTAAATTTGGGAGGTTTGATCTTTTTAAGTTCTTTATAGATTTGAGATAGTAGATCTTTGTCTGAGGAAGAGCAGGTGAAGATTTTTTCCCACATTGTGGATTGTCTCTTCACACTGCTGGTGGTTTTTTTTTTGCTGTACAGAAGCTTTTTGAACAGAGAGATTGAAGATAATATCAGAAAATGGACAGACATCCCCTGCTCCTGGGTAGGAAGGATTAATATAGTGAAAACGACCATACTTCCAAAACTGCTATATAGATTCAATGCAATTCCAATTGAGATCCCAGCAGCATACTTCACGGACCTTGAGAAAACAATCCAAAAATTCATTTGGAACAAGAAGAGACCCAGAATAGCAAAAGCAATTCTAGGTAACAGAGACATGGCAGGGGGTATCTTAATCCCCATCTTGCAACTCTACTACAAAGCTACTGTGATAAAAACAGCATGGTACTGGCAAAGAAACAGACCTGAGGACCAGTGGAACAGATTGGAAGATTCAGAAACAACACCAGACACACTCAGCCATCTCATCTTCGACAAAGGAGCCAAACACCCTCACTGGAGGAAAGATAGCCTCTTTAATAAATGGTGCTCTAAATATTGGGTTTCAACTTGCCAAAGATTAAAACTAGACCTATATCTCTCACCATGAACTAAACTAAAATTGAAATGGATTAAAGATCTAAATATTAAAATAGAAACTCTGAACCAGTTGAAACAGAGGTTAGGTAGAACTCTTGAAGACATCGGTGTAGGAAAAGATTTTATGAACAAAACCTCAGTTGCCCGTGAACTAGCACAAACAATCAACAAGTGGGATCTCTTCTTATTAAAGAGCTCACTTAGAATTGGTTCTTCATATCAGCTTTATCCCTAGAATGTTTTCAAAAACAATCATAGCTACCTCAGGGGAAATATCACTTGGGAGCAACAGAAGGCTGATGAAAACTTAAAAGGAAAAATCATGGAATAACACGTCCACAAAGAACTTTGAAACCTCTGACATTCTTCTGGGGATCTAGAAGACCATATCCATGTGCAGGGCTGTTAACATTCTCCAGAATAAGCTGAGAAGGTCCTAATCTCTCACCTCTGCCTGACTTTGAGGCTTTGTGCAAGCAGTAAGTGATGGCTAGAGCAGGGCAGCAAATTGCCTGCTGGAGTGTTGAGAACACTTCCCAGAACACACAAAGAGCCCTCAGCAAAGGCAGAGAGAAAGAATGAATCCTTGTAGGAATGAATGAATCCTTCTAAGAATGAATCCTTGTAAGGAAATCTCCTCCCCATCATTAGCTGATACCAAGCTAGGGAGACAGAGATTACAGTGGTCACACACAACAGAATAAAGACTTTAAAGAATCAATCCAATAAACAAAAAACCGGTAGCAGTAACAACATGAAGCACTGCAAGGGAAGTAATATGATATCCCAAGTTGCCACATTTTATTACTTAAATTTTCATTTTCAAAACATATATAGAACATGCAAAGGAATGCAGGAAAGTCATGCGTGTGCACAAGAAAAAAGTTGTCTCTTCCTGAAGATGCCCAGATGTTAGACTTACTAGAAAAATACTTCAAATTAGTTATTACAAATATATTCAAAGAACTAAAGGAGACTATGCTCAATGGATTAAAGAAAAGCATGAGAATGATATTGGCCAAATAAAGAATACCCATGAAGAAATATAAAATGTAAATCAGAAACAAAAGTTTTGGAGTTAACAGTACAATAACAAATGAAAATTTCATTTTATGGGCTTGACAGTAGATGGAAATGGCAGAAAACACTCAAGATAACTTGAAGGTAAATCAATAGAGATTATCTAGTCTGAGGAAAATTTTAAAAAATAAAAAAAATGAGCAGGGTTCCAGAGAATGCATATGAACATTGCATAATATGAGTTAAAGAAAAAAAAGGAAGAAACGTGTTTGAAGAAATAATAATTGAAAGCCCAAGGTTTATCTTATTCCTCACACTGTCTTCTTGGAAATTTATGTTTTTTCCCTCAAGGACAGTAGCTTACCTGATTCTTATCTTTTAGCTTTCAGCCTGCCACATAAGCCAAAATTGAAAACAAAACAAAATCCTTAGACATATTGAATCTGTTAGTGTCATGAAAAGAAAGCAGGCTTTAGGGTATGCTATAAATCTGAATTCTAGCTCTATTGTTTATTAACTAGGAGATTTAGGGACTTATTTGTCTTTCCTATGCTTTAGTAGATAGTGGCATCGTCTTCATAGGCTTGATGTGAGGTTAAAAATGACTATATATAATGAAAAAGTATTTGGCCCTTAGATGGTTAATAATATTTCCCTTTTCTTCTCCTTCTCCTTTTGGTTACCTTATCAACCCAAGAGTGCTTTCAAAAATAATAAAGCAAGTTCGGAATTAAGGCAGGAATGGAATTAAGCTTTGCTAAATGAACTCAGTACCTAAAAGCCCATCCATAACTGGGACTGGGGTAAGAGGGATAAAAACCTAGGCAATGCATATGGCAATCCCACTAAGACTGGAAGAAGAGATCCCTCACCTGAAGTTGCAAAGAATGTTAGAGACAGGAGGAGCTGCAGAGCTGAGAGTTGAGTCGAGTGCTGAGACCAATAAGTTCAAAATCACACCTTGAGTGATCAAACAAAATTGGGATGCCCTGGATAAAAATTCCGTCCTTGTGATAAAAATCAAGAGCAGTAGCTTGAAAGGAAGGAGGAGAGGTCCAAGGCAGAGATCTGGAAGAGGGAAACCATGGCTTTTCTTTTTTTAAGTACTGTGAACAAATATTAACTTACTGACCTGACGAAAGTGAGCTCTCCATTTTTTCAATTATCACACAATTCCTTACTTCCTGGATCCTCCAGAGAATATGTCTTACATGTCATATTTTCCAATGTTCGCACTATCGCTCCTTCTGGGTCTTTGCTCTATGTCCACAAATGTAGTGCTACATACTGGACACAGAGGCCTCATGCCAAGGCTGAAGTCTGAATCTTTGAGATCTGAATCTTTGAAGTTGTAAAAGACCTGAAATCAAAGGTCCTATTCCCTATTTGCCATATTCTATTTCTTTTCCATTAACGTACATCTGTTGCCACTTTTTAAGGCAATCTCAAGTTACTGAGTATACCAGCTGCCGCAGTCCTGTATCCAAGAGTAAATGTTGTGGTAGAACTGGTGTTTTTGGTGTCTAAGGTGGGATGGAGTGTCTTTCAAGCCCACAGATTACAATGTCTCACCAATTTCACTTGTTTCATCCAGGCAGTTTAGCTGGGTCTCTTATTCTTGCCCTATTATTCAGATTATTGCCCTCCATGATCTTTCCCACATGTGTTATCTTCTATTCCCTATATTCTCCCCATTCTCTACTGAGAATTAACACACACCATATGGGGCCTGCTTGCTTGCCTTTCATCAATGACTAAACAGTTGATTGTCCTACCTGACCAACAAAATGCTGCTGTATTTTCCAATACTGTGGTGGTGTATTAAGGAGCCAAAATTCTCCAGAGAAACAGAACCAATAGGATATAAAGTGACATATGAAGGGATTTATTGTGGGAATTGTCTAATGTAATTATGAAGGGTAAAAATATCCCACCATTTGCCATCTACAAGCTGGAGATCCAGGGAAGCCAATGGTGAAATTCAGTCTAAATTTGAAGACATGAAAATCTATAGAGTCACTGGTTTAAGTATCAGAGACCAAAGGCATCAGACTCCAACCTGGAGTTCTAGTTTTTAAGGGCAGGAGAAAATGAATGTTCCAGATCAAAATTCACCATTCCTTCATCTTTTTATCCTATTTAGACCCTCCAAGGATTGGATAATGCCCATTCACAATGGTGAGAGAAGATCTTTACTCAGCTCACTAATGCAAATGCTAATATACTCTGAAAACACCCTCAAAGACACACCCAGAAATAATGTTTTACCAGTTATCTGTTTATCCATTAATCCAGTGAAGCTGATATATAAAATTAAGCATCACAGTGGATACTTTTGATTACCTTCCCAGAATCCCTTCTCCTTTCATGGTCAGGTTTCTACCTCTTCCTCATGTATTCCATGCACTTCTTGGAGAACTGGCCCTACCACTCCTACACTCTGAAGACTGACCTTCCAAAGCCCATGTTGCCTATTGCCTGGGACCCTTGCCAAGAGATTCTAAGTTCTTTGCTTGGGTGTGGGTTAGGGTTAAGTTTAGGCTTAGAGTAATTAGTATTTTTTAAAGCTTCTCAGATGATTCTAATGGGCATATATTATGGAATGAATTGTGTTTCCTCAAAATTTATATGTTGAAGCCTGAAAATTCAGGATCTTGGAATGTGACCATATCTATAAATGGAGTAGTTGAGCATGTAATTAAGATAAAGCATACTGGAGTACAGTAGGTCTCTAATGTGATGTCACTAGAATACCTATAAAAAGACTATTGGACAAAAAAATATGTACAGGGAGAATTTCATGATATGATAAAGGCAGAGATCAGGGTGATGATTCTATAAGCCAAAAAACATCAGAGATCATCAGATAACCTTTAAAAACCAGGGAAGACACATTCTTCCTCAGAAAGAATCAATCCTATTGTCACCTTGATTCTGGTGAGACAAATTTCTGTTGAGTAAGCTACTTGAGTTTGTGAAACTTTGTTATAAAGCCTTACAAAATGAATAAAACATGCAAGCTTGGGCCCCACTGATTGGATTAGACACCGAAACCCAGATGTAAGCCAATTAGCACATAACTAGACACTCCTCCAGCCACACAGGCTCACTTCAAAGTTACATCAATGAGATGTCAGTTTCACAAGGACTTCTCTGAGTTATGTTACTCTGCTCTTAAAGAGAGCCACCAGATGACTCTGTGCTCTCTTTCTAGATTTTGTTTCTTTGGTTTTTTTATTAGTACATGTTTGCAGGTGATGCAGTTCATAACCATCTTGAGGCATGTTTACATGTACATACCACAACTTGTTTCTTTTCTACTTTTTAAATCTCCATCCCCTTGCCTACCCCTCCCTCTCTCCTCTTCCAATTTCCCTAGCCCAGTTTTCATTATTGTTGATATTATTAATCATAACTCATGTTATGGAACATAATGTTTACATTAATTGAGGTTATTAGGTTCCTGTACATGGGATATCTTTATTTTACTTATTTCCTCTTCCCTTTCTCCTCACCTCTTGGCTTCTTTCCTTAGACAACTTCTCTAATGCAAGAGATTCATCTATTTGTCCCCTTTTATCCATCCTTTATTATTCTTTTTGTTTATACTTTACCTCAGTCAAATGAGGGATACCATTTGGTATCTAAGCTTGTGCATCTGTTAATTCATGCAACATTGTATTTTCCAGGTATATGCATTTTAGCACAAATGTCTCAAATCTGTTATTCTTTATAGTACAGTAGTATTGCATTATATACAGATACCACATCTTCTTTATCCAAGCAGCTAATTTTTCCCCCCACAGGAAGGGAAGTTTTATGAAGCCATTCAAATGCCAGACCCAAGGGGCGCCTGCTGCCCCGAGCTCCAGGCAACCACACCGCCGGCAAGAGGCTCAGGCATTGTGCAAGGGAGCAGGGAGGCCAGGCGCAGCTCGGATCGGATCGCGGTTCTGGAGAACTTCAAGGGAGGGAGACGCGCAGCTGGGGCCCGCTTAGGGCATCCTGTCTGAGGCCCGGTGGTCGGCCGGACCACGGCGGTGTGGCCTCGACACAGGGCTTCCGAGCTTTCCCCGGACTTCACTTGTCAGAGGCTTAGAAAAGGTCTGTGACCCCTCACGCTTTGTACTCACAGGGAGGAAATAATAAATAATAATAAATACGCCGGCGTGTCCTCTGGGACTCTGCTGCGTCGGGGTCACTTAGGAGTCTGGGTCTTCTTTGGTACTGCAGGCCTCTTGGGCTGCCGCAGGTGGTTGTGGATGGTGAGCCCGTCCACACTGACAGACGTGGTCTTGGCGGGGATCAGGTTAAACTGCTTCAGGTCTGAGCTGTACTTATAGAGCTTGTGGATCATCTTCTTGGTGATGCTCTTGGGGCCCGTGCCGGTGAGTTTGTAGATCTGCTCAGTTTCAGGGTCCAATCAGCTATTGATGGGTATAAGTGCTGTTTCCAGGATTTAGCTATTATGAATTCTGCTGCTGTAAACATTGTTATGCATGTATCACTGTAGTATAATGAGGTAAGCTCTTTGGGGGAAGGATCCTACCAGGGGGATAGTTGAATCATATGGAATTTCTAATTTCAGTCCATTGAGAAATCACCGTACTGATTTCCATAGTGATTGTACTACTTTACATTCCCACCAACAATGAAAGAGTGTTCCTTTTTCACCACAGCCTCACCAGCATTTGTTATTGTTTGATTTCTTAATGTTTACCATGTTTTTTTGAATAAGATGAAATATTGATGTTGTTGTAATTTGCATTTCTCTAATCGCTAGAGATGATGAGCATTTTTCATGTATTTGTTGACCATTTGTGTCTATTCATTTCTCTTGCTCATCTCTTCACTAGATCTTTAATTTTAGGCAATTTATTCTTTTTGAGTTCTCTGTCTGAGAAGTAGGTGGCAAACCCTTTTTCTCATTCTATAGGTTGTCTCTTTAATGATTGATTCTTTTGCTGTACAGAAGCTTCTTAGTCTGATATAATCCCATTTGTTAATTCTTGCTGTTATTTCTTGTGCAATTGTTTAAAAATATTTTTGTTTAGAAATTTCTCTTTTTTTTCCCCATTAACTTTATTGGTACATTTTAGGTATAAAATACAGTTA
>NW_004624776.1:6455821-6467162 GCF_000247695.1 Heterocephalus glaber | reverse complement strand
GGTTGAGTATCAGAGTGTTCCATCTCGTTTCCCTTTGGGGTTGCTGTAGGTGATCCAGAAGTCTGTTTTTGAGGCTTGTTTATGCGTCTTCTCATTTCCAAGGGGGAGTTGTTTCTGGCGCCCATGCAGCTCACCTTCTCTGCCCTAGAAGCTTGGGATGGCAGCAGGGGAGCTTCCTTCTGGGTTCTGGGACTGGCTCAGCTTCTGTGCCCTAGAAGCCTGGGATGGAGGCCTAGAAATTTCTTGTGAAATTGTTTAGAAAAGTTTTTCTTACACCTATTTTGTCAAATGTTTTACCTATCTTATCTTCCAATATGTTTACTGTTTCTGTTTTCATGTTTAGATCTTTGATCCATTTTGATTTTAATTTAGTATACGGTGAGAGATAAGGGTCCAGTTTCAGTCTTCTGCACACAGATAACCAGTTTTCCCAGCACCACTTGTTGAATAAGCTGTCTTTCCTCCAACATAGGATTTTGACCCTCTTGTCAAAGGGATATGTACATATATTATATATTACATACAAATTCCTATTTTCCCCGCCTTTTGGGGGTCTTACTACATGTTGGGGGCTAAAGAAGTGAGGGGAGTTTGTGGCTTCTATGAGGATTTTTAGTAGGATATTGCCTCCTTGTGAATAATTTTTAGCTTCATATGTCTAGGGTTAGTATTTACTCATTCTGCTATTTACTTTAAGTAATTTTGACTCTGTCCCTATGTTTTGCCAAAAGAATCACTTCTGGTTATAAGAGCATCCACAGATTCAATCTTATAACACTTTTCTATATGATAGCCCTTGCAGTTAGACTTTTCCCTTTTATCTAGTCTCTATGAACACTATGATAGTCTATTATTTCTGGTTGTTCTGCAATGAGGTAAGTGAGGTGGGGTAGGGAGAATGGGAGTAGTTGGATGAGTAGTGTTAGACACTAAGGGGGAGATTTGAAGGGTGAATAGGGGTAGATGAGAGGAAAAGAAAATGTGAGTCTGATTTTATGGGAGTGCTTTCAGTTGAGTTGAAGTTTCTCTACTGAGAGTTTTCAGAGGATATTTTATGGGAGCAAGGGCAAGATATGGGAGAAAGGGGGTTGGTTTATTCTGTGATTGAAGAAAGCTATGTGGCTGTCAGAAATTGCTTATAGGGAGGAAAATAAGCAAGGTAAAATATGGAAAAGCCAAAAGCTTAGGGTAGGGAGGATTGAGAAATAGTACCAAAGAAGATAAGAGTGACTGTGAGGGAGCTAGGTATGGGGAATTTAAAAACTGGGAAGGAGTTTATGTGTTTGGAAAAAGAATACAGAAATATGTTAATAATATTATCTCAGGGGGTTGAGGTGAAGAAACTAGATAGGGAGCTGCGACAAGAGAGAAAACCTAGACACCTATTAATTCAGACCCAGTGAAGGAACAAGTACATAAAAGTAACAACCTTCTAAACACAGGACACCATAAAACAACATAATAATAAATAAATTATATAATAACTAAATTACATAATAACATTACTAAATAAATCAAGAAATATACAAAACTTTAAACCAATGAGATGTAGGCTGGGAACATGGATTAAATATCCCAATGAGACATTGCATATGTGATTCCCAAGTTGCTTCTTTGCCAGAGTCTGAGTGCTCACACCCCAATAACTCCTCTGATCCCTCCACTGCAGTACTGAAGATAACTCAGACACAGGATGTCTTTCGGCTAGGTTGCAGGCATTCTTTCAGAGTCTGATCCAGGCTGAGTTCTTGGGTTAGGAACTCTTTCTGTCTGGCTCCCTGGCTGTGATGATGGAATCAGCAGACAGGTTCACTGGCACAAAACTGTTCACTGAGTCAGAATTATTCCTATGCAATCAAATCGTCTATAGCAGTAACAGACTAATCTATCACAGTGGTGTCTATCAGGGCTAGTTAAGAAATAACATCAAGAGACTCTGTTTTGGGTCTCCCTTTAGCCTAGAGAAGAAATCCATGGATATAGTGTAAGCATCTTAACAACCCAAGTCTTGCCCCACAGTTAAGGTGCACTAAGTGCAATGGCTGTGTCTCCTATACTGGTGAAAAACAGCATTCAACAGTAGTTTTACGGAATCAATGAAAGCCCAAAGGGTTGGGGACTGGGTAATGTGGGGAAGTCAGGGGGGAGAAAAAAAATTTTTAAGTCCTCTGCTCTGTGATATGGGAAGGAAGAAATAGTAGAGGGACAAAGGACTCTCATAATGGTAAGGGTATGTTATATAGTTAGAAGGGGATAACAGTGAAAACTGGACATAAAATTGGTAGTGAGAGATGAGGATGAGAAAAGATTCTAGGATTGATATAAATAGAGAAAAAGTTGATGGGAGACAAAAAAGATGAGAAGAAAGAAAGTAAAAATGAGAATGAATAAGACACTAGGGAAAGAAATCTGGTGAAGAGATATGGATAAAAGTAGGAGGGACATAAAAGGACAAGGGTGGGTTCCCTTACCCTCTATAAACTGTATTGGGAGAAAAAAGACAAAAGAGAAATGCATATACATAGATATGCTCATAAAAGAAAACAGGGGCGCGGGCGGAGGGGAGGGGGAAAGGCGCTCGGGCGAGGGGCGGGACGGGGGTGCAGCGTTGCTGCGGCGGAGGAAGGCCGAGTACCCGCGGGGGAAGGGCGAGTACCCCCGCCGGCGGTGGAGCAGCCCCAGCGCCAGCGCCAGCGCCAGGCCCGCCGAATCCCCGTCGCCAGCTCAGGGAAAGAAGAGTCCGCTACTCGTATGCGCAGAAAAAATAACAACTAATAAAGATCCCAAGGAAGAGAAAGAGGAAGAAGACGATTCTGCCCTCCCTCAGGAAGTTTCCATTGCTGCAGCTCGACCTAGTGGTGGCTGGCACAGTAGCATCAGGACATCAATCTCTCCTGTTCTGTTCGAGACACAGAGAATACCCATAGCTCTCGGTCCAAGACTGGTTCATTGCAGCTCATCTGCAAGTCAGAACCAATTACAGATCAGCTTGATTATGAAGTTGCAGGAGAACATCAGTCTCCCAGCGGCATTAGTGAGGAAGAAGAGATGTTAACCGGTGAAGAGGAAATACCATTCAAAGATGACCCGAGAGATGAGACCTACAAACCCCACTTAGAAAGGGAAACTCCAAAGCCACGGAGAAAATTGGGGAAGGTGAAGGAAGAGAAAGAAAAGAAAGAAATTAAAGTCAAAGTCGAAGTAGAGGTGAAAGAAGAGGAGAATGAAATTAGAGAAGATGAGGAACCTCCTAGGAAGAGAGGACGAAGGCGGAAAGACGACAAAAGCCCTCGCTTACCCAAAAGGAGGAAAAAGCCTCCAATCCAGGATGTCCGTTGTGAGATGGAAGGGTGTGGAACTGTTCTTGCTCACCCTCGCTATTTGCAGCACCACATTAAATACCAGCATTTGCTGAAGAAGAAATATGTTTGTCCACATCCCTCCTGTGGACGACTCTTCCGGCTCCAGAAGCAGCTTCTACGGCACGCCAAACGTCCTACAGATGAGAGGGACTACATCTGCGAGTACTGTGCTTGGGCCTTCAAGAGCTCCCATAATCTGGCAGTGCACCGGATGATTCACACTGGCGAGAAGCCGCTGCAGTGTGAGATCTGTGTATTTATTTGTCGACAGAAGGCATCCCTCAATTGGGACATGATGAAGCATGTTGCAAACTCCTTCTACCAGCTTTCTTGCAATATCTGTGGCAAAAAAAATTGAAAAGAAGGACAGTGTAGTGGTGCACAAAGCAAAAAGCCACCCCAAGGTGCTGATCGCAGAAGCTCTGGCCGCCAATGCAGGCGCCCTCATCACCAGCACAGACAGCTTGGGCACTAACCCCAAGTCCCTGATGCAGCCTGCAGACGCTGAAGGTCTTCCCCTTCTCTCTGAGCCCCTGAGAAACTCAGCCTCTGGAGAGTGCCTGCTGCTCCCAGCTGAAGCCGAAGGGATGTCGAAGTCATACTGCAGTGGGATGGAGCGGGTGAGCTCTTTGTGGGCAGAGGCAGCAGCAGGGGTGCGGAGGGGCTGGTCATGAACTCAGATACACTCGGTGCTACCACAGAGGTTCTGATTGAAGATTCAGACTCTACTGGACCTTAGTGGAAAAGGAAGGCTTTGGGCACTGGGACAGTTCGGACTTTGTATTTAAAAGGTAAAAAGCACACACACAAAAATTTTAAAGCATTTGAAATCTAGTAGAATAACTGAAGGGCCTGCTCTTTCCATTGTGGATCATAGCACACACACCCCAGCCCTAGAACTCCCTCTCTTTCCCGCTTAACCAAATCAATGTTGCCTTTTTCAGAAAGGTAGACAGCAAAAAGCAGCAGCAGCTCTGCCAGTGAGGAATCACCTCACTTGGTCCCAGCCAGCAGCAGACTTCCTGCTCATTGACAGGTCCCCTTTTCCTAATTGTAATTCTGATATGCTCTGGATCGGCTTTTAACTCTTATACTATATTACTGACTTCTAAATTCTCCACCTCTCCTGCTGCCCTATGGTTCTGGCTTCTACCCACTGCAACACACTTACCCTCAAATATTACATAATCCTACTCTCTGGAGGGTGGCAGCTTGACTTGGCACTTTAGGGCCCCTTAGCAGGGTGTGCTGTTAAAACAGCACACATCTCTCACCCCCTCTTCCGCTCCCCTCTGGGTTTTGAAAAGGGAGGTTACATGTGGACCACCCTCCTCCTCTCCAGGCCCAGCGCCTCGGTCCCCCTCCCAGACCTCCATATGGCTCTTATGGTACTCACTGGCTTGGAAGCAGGCTCCCCAGAGGGCGGAGGCTGCCCTCTCTCCACAGTCTCTGGCTGTAACACAGGGCTCTATCAGTGCGATGGTGAGAAAAGTCCCAGGCTAATGGCAGGAATTTGCACTTTGAACATGTGTGTTTTTGTGTTGTGGAACCTGAGATTCCTTATTTATTAATGGAAAGTCTGATATTTTTGCCGGGGGGGGGTCTTCATTGCTATGTTTTGTGGGGCTGGGAGAAGTTAGATTATTCGGCATGGGATCCTTTCCACAAGACGTTCTTTGAAGGCAAGGTATAGGGTTGAAGAAGCACAGCCAGCCTCTAAAATCATAGCTCTCCAGTGGCCTTTACAGAAAGCTGTTCCTCAGCACTAACAAAATCACTACAGTAGCCTAGTTCAGGATGATAGGTTCATGGTGACTTGTGTGCTCTTTGAGATTCTGAGAGCATTGAGATTAAGGAGTTTTAAGGGGATGAGGAAGGTTGTTCAGTGTCTAAATTACGGATGAAAATCTCATGTGAATCGTTTTTGTCCTCACCATTTCCTTACATACGCCTACCTTCTGAACCTTTGTTTTGTTTTTGTTTTTTGCTTTGCTGTATATTGGTTCATTGTGGCTCTCTGTTAGCGAAGAAGCAGTGTCTAGGAGTCCTAAGTCAGAAGAAAGCTGCTGTTTTGTTTCCCTTCTGGTAACACCTCAGAAAGGGCTCACTAGACAAAGTTAGTAATCTATATAGTAAGAGCTTTGGCTTTCACCAGAAATTCTGGCAGTTACCACTTCCTTTGGAAGAAGAGTTTTCCTGGAGTGTGCATTGCTTATGTAGTAACTCCATGGAAGACACAGGTAGTGTTGTGTACAAATTCTTAACTCCCAGAAGACTAAGCAGCTGTTGGCTCATTATTAGAGAACTAAAAGGGCAGCGCCTGTCCCATGTACCTCGGAAGCTGGACTTGAAGTCTTATCCTGTTCCTTGTCCCTTGTCGGAAGTGTGTGCTGGCTGTTGGGAAGAATGAAGTTTTTCAAAAACAAAACGGGAAACAGCTTGTTTTTCACAAACACTAAAGCTAAAATGTTTATCCATTTCTTCTTGATTTATTTTTTTCTCAAAAAGACAGATAAGAAAATGTCATCTGAAAGAGACTTACCCCAGCGGTGGTGGCGGGAGTCGAGGAGCGAGACACCTACGGGAGAGTCTCACGTGCACTCTTACTGCCTTTCAGAGGTTGCAGATTTTCTGTCTCCAGTGTAAGGGTGGAAAATGGAACAAGGGAGGAAGGGATGTAGAACATGCTCTCCTGGCCACAAAATTTGCAGTTGATTTGATACATTGAGTAGATTTTAACCTAGTTTAGGTTGGCTGGATGGCTCTAGACAAAGCTGTTCCATTCTGTACTGTTTCATTAGCTGGTGTCCACACCCTACACTCACCTTTGCCTTTGTTACACTTAGGCTTGGTCTCTCTGAATTTCACTTCCTCAGATATTTTAGCTCAGTATTTTTAAAGCAAATGGCATTAAAAAATAAAAAAAACTTCTTTCTGGGGTAGGGGAAAATATATTCTCCCTCCCTATACCACACTCCCCTCCCCATGAAAAGCAATTATCTCTTGATTATTAGAACTTTCCGTCTTTTTTTTTTTAAACCTTTCTACAGCTACCATTTGCTGACAATAAATTACTTTAGAAGTTTGCAGTAGATTTTTTGCGTGGACTTTGTATTTTTCCTTTTGAGAAAAAAGTCCTGGCATAGTCAGGAGTCAGTGTAAGTAAACTAAGCCCCTTTCCCTTCTGCTCCCCATGCTGCTGTTTATTTCATTATCCTTCCCAGGAGCTCTTTTCATCTTGAAAGTCTGTATTTCCTACTCTTACTCAAATTCCCTCCACAATCTCCATCTTGAATTGGAAATTCCAAATTGTGACAACGTCAGTGACAACTATTCAATATACCTGTCCCTTGTTTGTGGTTGGCCAGGGTTATTTTGCATAATTAGACTCCTTAATATATTTCAGGAAGTTTAGACAGATGCTGGCAGGGAGTTCTGGGAGGAAAGAAAGTAAGATAGAAGCATCCGCAGAGAGCATAGAGCACTTGAACCCCCTTTGTACCTATCTACCTGGAGGAAAACCATATACAAATACACTACCAACCTAAATAAGGTTATTACAGTCTCGGTGTCTAAAGTACCATTTTTTCCTCTTGTCTTTTCCCCACTTTCCAGTATACTCAAGAAAACTGAAAGAAATGTAATGGATCAATTTAAAATATTTTATTTCCTAAAAGCCTTTTTTGCCTATTGTAATGTGCGAAACCCTTCTCCTTTGAGGGGAGAGATGGGTTATTACCTGAATATAGGTTGAAAAGGTTATGTACAAAGAAATTATAATAAAAGGGATACTGTGCTTTTCAAAAAAATAAAAAATAAAGAAAACAGTGTAAAATAATGGTATAAAAGGGGGTGCAAAAGGAGGAAAACAACAAAGAATTTAAAAATTAAAAATTTAAAAAAATGAGGGAATAATGCAATGAACTAAAGACTAATAAAAGGAAGTTTTCTATTGTTTTGGGCATATGGCTCTTTTCCTCAGCCTAAGGTTAAGGAGCAGAGCTCAAGAGAGGATGTGTCTCTGTTCACACTGGAAGTCTAAGGTGGCAGTCTGCCCCCAGAATGGTTCTGAGTATAGACATCTGCTTACAGTGAGAACACAGCACTAATGTCAGCTTCCAATCTTGTGTAACTAAGGCTGAACCTGGTCTCTGGCTGCAGGAGCCTGGCCATGCCGTGCCTCTCACCAGGACTCTCCCCAGTCTGCTCTCCAACTGCTGGCAGTCTCTTGTGACTGTCTTTTCCTCATCCATTCTGGGAACTTGGCAGTGTGAAGCCGCCAAGGAAGGGGCTGTTCTGGGACCCTGATTCAAACACTTAGCTCTTCCCTACAATGGTGTCTCTGCCAGTTCTTCCTCTGCTGTTGTAGCTGGGGGCACTTGTACCAAGGTAACTCACCAACTGTAGATTGTGAAAGGCCTCTCTGAAAGCAGTGTCCTGTGTTTGCCTTGCTGGTTCCAACTACAAATGATTCTTTCAGTCCTGGAGCAGTTCTCCAGTTCTCGGTGAGCAAAAAGTTGTTAGTTTCACTTTGCCTCGCAGCTGGTGGGTAGCCAGACACTGTCAGTGGCACCGCATGCCACTCCAGTGTGATCTATTTCTTCTGTATCACTTAATCCTATTTTCTTCTCCTCTGTCAGTTCCCTCATGGCTCCTAGGTAACCTCCACTCACTTTGGTTCCTCTCCAAGCTACTGTTTTCCGACTTTAGACACTTGTCCCCAAAAAACTGAGTTGTTGGCACTCACTGCTCTGCCATTTTGGGACCTCTTGATCTCCAGAAGTTGTGGTATAATGGTTCATACTGTAGAATAATGGTAGCTTTTTGATACCTGAGAGAAGCCAAAGAATAAAAAATAAAGCTAACACAAAGAATTCAACTAAGTACCAAAAAATGACCCCATGGATGTCACATGGGGCAAAAGAATCTCTCAGCCTTACTTGCTTAAAGACCCAAATGATCGTTTTAAACCACAAGTTTTGAAAGCAGGTTTTTATTCAACCACAAGTACTCCTATTAATTTATGGCCTTCGTAGACATATAGTGGGAGATATCCCACCTATTCTGGACATCTTAAAACTCTCCCCAAACAGAAAATGATTTAGTACCTTCAGTAATAACCTCTCTACAATACATATTCAATCAGCATTAAGAAGCCCTAGGTGGAATTCAATATTCTTTCTAACTCTTTCAGGATTCTGCTCACACTGGTTTTATCACAGAGTCTAAAGCATTTAATTTAATCATGTGATTCACGGCACATTATGGTAAAATACACTTTTTCTTTAAAAGAAAAGAATGCATATTATAAATAAAGAATAATCTTCCAAAGGATGTTCTTTTAATTTGGCCACATGGTCAAAGGTACATATGTTGTGAAATCCTTGTAGGTTAGTGTGGCATTAGAACAATTATATTTTGAAATCATTTCTCTTGAACAAGTGTGCCCAGGTTTATGCAGTTTCATCCTAGATGCTTTTCACTTTGAACTAATCCATTCTGACAGTTCTAGTTTCCTATTTATTTCTGGATAGGCTTTCCTGAATGACAGCATGTTGAAAATTGTGGTAGCCATCTTTATTGGCTTGTGAAACTTTTTTCTCTGATTTTAAATATTGACTTCTTGGAATTTATTAAAATCCTTAACTTTAGATGTTACTATCAATTCATGTATAGTAGCTTTTCCTTTGGGCTTTTAATCATTAAATTTTTAGGCTTCATCCAATATTTAAAATATTCAATACAGATTCCTGGGCTTCTCTCACAGGGGTTACTATGGCTTGTATGTGGTTCAGCATGTCCGCAAAAGATTCATATGTTTGAAGATTGGTCCCTAATGCCATGGTTTTGAAAAAGGATAGATCTTTAATAAGTGGGGCCCAGTGGAAAGATGACTAGTCCTAGGGCACCACTCTCAGAGGGGATTTCTCTAATTCTTTCAGGACTAGATTAGTTCTTAGAAGAGTGGGTTTTTATTAAAGAGTGATCCCAGCCCCTCCTTGTCCTCTTGCTGCCTTTTTCATGTGAACTCTTTTGCACATTCTCTCTCCATTTGATGTTAACTGCTAGGAGGCCCTCACTAGAGACCAAACTGACGGGGCCCTGATCTGAGACATTAAGCCTCCAAATCTGTGAATTAAATAAACCTCTTTTCTTTATAAGTTTTTGAGACTCAGGTATTTTGTTAGAGCAAGGCAAAACAATTTAAGACAATAATGAATAATCAGCATTAGTAAAAAGTTTTGTAGTGATTCAGTTGAGGTAGTTAAGGAAAAGAGTGAGCAGCCTCATTCTCATTGCTATGCTCCTACTGGCTCTTATACATAATACTTCTGGCTTTTAGAGAATGGAGTTGGGAGTAAGGTCAAGTTTATCAGAGAGCTCTCTCAAAGAGCTCCTGCACTCAGAGGTTGTTCCCTCAAAGCCTCCTGCACTCAGAGGTGGGGCTTGTGGAAGGTAATTGGATTATGGGAGCTCTACAGCTGACTTGTGTTGGATTGCGTTCAGAATTATATAAGCAAACTAGGAAACTGCATTTAGTCTCAACAGCAGGCAACAATTTATAAAATGAGTACTGTAAAGAGGTTCTGAAAATGCTTTTAATGCAATAAGCCTCAGCACTAGCTATAAAGTAGAATCACCCAGGGAGCTCCGAAAATTCTTCACACCCAGAATACACATGAGACCAACTAAATCAGAATCCCTAAATGTGAACTATTTGCATGTTTAAAGCTCTCCTGGAGATTCTAAAGATCAGTCAAAGTTGGGTAGCATCTGAATGCCAACCTTAAGGCACTATGGCATCTGTATTGAGTTTTTAAAATTACTAATAAAAATGACATGGCATGAAACAATCTGTGGTATGAACTGATGTTTGAAGAGCCTATGTGCTAATGTGAACAATGACAAAGAGGACAAAACTGCAAGTGTGCTGGGAAATGACATTGCAGAGACCCCTATGGTTTCAGGAACCAGCTAGGAATATAAGAACAGGAAGGGATCATTAGGCTTCAGTAACTGACCTGTCTAGTTTCCCAAGTAAGCAAAACAAATGAGCTATGGCAAATCAGAATAGAGGCAGGATGAGGGCCTGGGTCTCTCTGCTCCAAAGCCAGAACCTTTTCCCCTGGTTCCATTCATGGAAGCTTAGACTTCACTCTGGGAACTCATGGAGCCCATGTGTTGTGGATTGTCCTCCCAAAGTCTCATGCACTCAGATGCAGGAATCTATAGCTGACTTGCTGGTGACAGGTAGGACTTGGCTAGTGGTAGATCACTGGGGGCTTGACCTGGAAGGGTATATCTCCTCCCTGGCTCCTCCTTTCTCTTTCTGAGTCTTGACTGCCATGATATGAGCAGCTTTCCCCCTGCTACTCCCCTCTGACTTGCCATTCTCCCTTGGTGTCAGCTAGCTGTGGATTGTAGCTGTTAGCCCAAACAAATCCTTCCTCTTTTAAGTGTTGGGTGAGAGGTATTGAATCTCAGTGCTGAGCATGTGACTAAGACACTATGTGCTCTATAAACCCATAGTGGCTAGATTAAATTCTACAGGGAATTTAATTCATTTCGAGAGAAAAACTTGTAAGAGAGATGATGGCTTAATAATTTTTCAAATCTCTAATTTATTTTCCAGTTAGAAAGTATTTACATCTTTATTGTTTTTATTCATTCAACCATGGTGTTAGGGACTGAGTATATCCCATTTTGTCCTTATGATCTTCCACCATATGTTAGAAATGATTTTTCTTTATTTCTGGTTGCTTATAGAAGATAGAACATTCACTTTTTTGACTTTCATAATTTACTTCCCTGTAAAAGCATCTATTTGCCCATACATATTTTTTCTTATAATAAATTTTAGGACTTCAAATTTCACACAAAGTTGTTACACAATATAGGCCCCCATATTTGTTGGATTCTATTTTAATTTTCATTTTATATTCTCCTTTCCCTATTTTGTTTTTATTTTATTTTATTTT
>NW_004624776.1:6413936-6435652 GCF_000247695.1 Heterocephalus glaber | reverse complement strand
GAAAAAATGGAAATAAAGTCTTTGTAATTAGGGAAGGGTGGAGGGAGTGAAGGGAGGGCTAGGAATGGGGCAAAAATAAGAACCAAGATGCATCATGTAAAGGTACAATTCCTAATGAGAAATGTAATTTTGTTGTATACCTACAATGTACCGATAAAATAATTTAATTTTAAAAAAAGGAACATAGATTTATAATCAAATAATTTTTTCTTGGCTCCAAACTCAAATGTGAAAACTGGAGCTAGTTTCTTAGCTTCTTCAAAACTTCTCTGTCCCTTTCTGTTTTCAAAGGATGTTATAAAGATTAAGTAAAATGATGTTACCATCTCATTTATTTATTTATGCTGACAATAATGCTCAAGGCCTCAGGCTTGGTAAGCAAGTTCTCTATTACTGAGCTACATTGCCAGCCCTGGGCTACCCTTTAAGAGTACTGTTAGCAATGAATCAAGAATGGTTAAGGAGCTGAGGAAGAGACTGGAATAAGAGGAATCCAAATCCAGTTATAAAAATTAGTTTTGTTGTTATCTTCATCATTGTTACCACTACTACTGTTGGAGTACTGAAGATTGAATCCCGGGCCTTTGCACTGAGCTACAACCCCAACCCTTTTTAAATTTTGAGACAGGGTCTTACTAAATCACAAAGCTGCCCAGACTGGGCTTGAAATCCTTCTGCCTCAGTCTCCCGAAGTGCTTGGATTTCAGGCATGAGCCACCATGCCCAACTTCACATTGTATTTTTAAATAAGTTTTTTCTTCATAATTTTTCAAGATTTAATTTTTATTCTTAATTAAAAATTTAACTGGCCAGGGATTTAGCTCTGTGGTTCTGCCACGTTCCTTGTAAGTGCAAGGTCCCAAGTTCGATCCATGTACCAAAAAAAAAAAAAATTTAACTGACACGTGAGAACATAAAATTATACATATTAGTCAGGTACCATGTAGTAATGTTTCATTATTCATAAGGTAAAGAACCTCACTAGAAGTGCTATAGATGGATATTTGGATTTGTGCACAGGGGAGAGGGAGTAACTGATCTTTTTTTTTTTTGGTTGATGAGGTGGGAAATGCCTGGAAAGAGTGGAGACCTTGGAGAAATCAGTCACCATGAGGGTTATTTCTGTTGGAATGTGCAATGTGTTACACCACTGTCTACTATTTTTGAACCATATCTCTCTCATTTTAAAACTATATTCAGAATTTCTGTTTGAAAATGAAATATGCAAAAGGGCCTGATATGAATAAGATTTGGTCACTAAGAAAAGGGAAAATATTCTGAAAATCTCATTCTCTCAGGATTTTAAAAGACCATAATGTTTGCTGTGTCAGGTAGAACTTTCCCTGTTGCCAGACATGGAAACTCAATCCAAAATAACTTAAATCAAAAATAGAATTTGTTGGCTCACTTTACTGGGAAGTCCATTTAGCAACTTTAGACACAGTTTGATCAAGATACTCACAAAATGTCATCATGTCTTTCTTTTTTCCTTTTCTCTTCATTTCTCATCTTTGTTCATCTCTGTTTCTCTTCATCAAAGCAAGGCCACCCCAGACTCTCTGACACTGCAGGGTGATGGTGTCAAGAGCTTAATAGTCATAGATTATTCTATCAGCCTTTCTCAGTGATGACCGGAAGTTGGTGTGGAGGTTGCTATGGTCTGAATGGATAGGCTCCAAAATTCAGGGGTTGTGAAACTGATAATACTAAAGGATGGATTTTTAAGAGATGCTTATGCTATGAGGGTGTTGCCCTAATAGGTGGGATATAGGCTTTTATATTAAAAAAAAAAAAGGCTTCCTGTACCATTAGTTCACTGATTCACTCTTTCTCAGGGTGAGGACATGGCATTGCTATTCTGAGAGGATGGAACTTTCCTCAGACAACCATATCTGGTAGTGCCTTCATCTTGGACTCCCAGACTCCAGAGAAGTCAGAGATGAATGTCTCTTCTTTACCACCTATATTGTAGGGTTTTGCTATAGAGATGTACAGACTGAAAGAAACTGGTACCAGAGTAGTGGACTGTTGCTATAACAACATTGAAGGAGCTTTGGAAATAGATAGAATCTGGAATCATTTTGAAGTGAATGCTGGAAAAAGCTTGAATTTCCATGAATGCTGAATTTAGGGTGATTCTGGTGATGGCTCAGAAGTAAAGGAGAGCTGTAAAGGGCTCCAGTCTTTTTAGAAATTGTCTCAGAGCTGTGAATAGAATGTTGGTAGAAATATGGTCAGTGAAGACTATTCTAATGAAGTCTCCAAGGGAAATAAGCTACAAGGTATTAGAAACTGGAGGAAAGGTCATTTTACTACAAAGTGACAGAGCATTTGGCAGAATTATGTCCACGTTGACTTTAAGAAGGGCTGTCTTCAGAATGGTGAACTAATAATGAACTAAGCAACAAATTATTGAGGATGTTCTGTGGTATTTCTTGATTATTTACAGTAAAATTCAGGAAGAGAGAAATAATCTAAAGGCAGAATTTATAATTAGAAAGCAGAACATAAAGTTTGGAAAGCTGTCTTCCTGGCCATGTAAAATACAGGAGAGAAAAGCAAAGGTGTAGTCAGTAGACAGTTTGATAAGGAGATGAGTATGGGCAGGAAGAAGCCAGATGCTATTCATGAAGACAATGAGAGAATGACCCCAAGGGCATTTTGGGTATCTTTGAGACTTTTCTTCCCATCCAAGGCCCAGACCACAGGGGCCTGAAGAGCAGAACTATTTAAAGGAGGAAACCAGGCCACTCATAAGGTTTAGATTTACTGCCCAGGGCTATCTCAAGTCCCTGTTCCTTGTGTTCCATATAGCGGTCCTTGGTGACCCCAGCTGTGGCCCAAGTGCAGCATGGCTGTTGCTCCAGAAGCCCTAAGATGAGCCTGTGGCACTACTGTATCAAGGTTGTGCTGACTCTGCAGGCACAAAAAGTGGCAGAGCTCTAGAGGGATGGCTTCCTCTGGCTAGGTTTCAAATGATGTTCTGGATATCCCTAGGGCCCAGACAAAGACTTGGTGCTGGAGTGGGGCCACTAGAGTCTCCACTAGGACAATATTTAGTGCAACTCTGGGGAAAAAACTGCCTATCAGACCCCAAAACTGTAGACCCAATAGTGTGTAATGCCAGACTGAGGAAGCTACAGGCACCTAACTCCAAGCCATATGAACTGCTGTGTGTGTGGACTGTGACCAGCCAAGCCTTGGCCCAAGGCTTCCAGCACCTTCAGGCTCAGCCTTTACCCCAGTGTGTCTAGAAGTTGGTGCCAAGTCAAAGACAGTTATTCTCAAGCCTTGAGATTTAATGTTGTCCACCCTGTTTGGTTGTGGATTTACTTGGGACCTATTATTTCTTCTTTCCTGCTCTTTGAGAATAGAAATGTTTATTCTAGGTCTGTGCCATCATTGGATTTTGGAAACACAAAATATTTTGAGGCTCACAGAGGGAGAGAAATTTGCTTCAGTATGAATCATGTCTTGAGCCTCATTCACACCTGATTTAGATGGGACATTGGATTTGGGGTATGTATAGTTGAGGATAGAACAGAGTTAAGATTTTGAGAGATATTGAGATGGAAATGCAAGAAGAAAGTGAATGGGGTGTGATGGCAGAAGCAGAATGCTATAGGTTGAAGGTGTCCCCTCCAAAATTCAGATGTCACCAGTGCAATGGTGCTATCACGTGGATTAGGGACCAGCAGTGTTTTCTAGGTTCTTAATTTGTCCTAACCAGTGAATTGGTCAGGACAATTGGTGGATATAAAAGATTAGCACTTATTTTAGGGCAGAAATAAGAAAAAGAAAAGAAGAAGAAGCATAAAAGAAGTGCTCAGAGAGAAAAGAGTGCTTTGAAGGAAAAAGAGAAAATACATACTGGAAGCAGAACAGATCACTGCAAGAACAAGAGAGTGTATTAGGCAAATGCTGCCATCCTTTTATCCTTTTCTGTATGCTTTGCTAGTTGATACAGGTGGTCCCACTCGATCTCATGTTAGAAGACTGATATCAAGTGCCTGGTTCAAGATATTCTCATATCAGAAGATTGACACCAACTGCAGGGCACAGCTTGCTCCCATGTTGGGCTCAGGGGCTGCTGTTCTGGGCCCATGGTTAATAAGTCTCCTTAACTGGTAATTCAAGCCCAACTACTCCAGCCACATTGACATGCCCTGGCCTCCTACTGCAATGGTATTAAGAGCTGGGGCCTTTCAGGAGTGACTAGGTCATGAGGGCTTCTTCCATGGGAATGGGATTAAAGCCCTTATCAAAGAGGCTTCCTGCAGGGTTGATGATCATTCTCATTTGTTTTGCTCCTGTGCCATGTAAGGACATTCCTCCCCTCTGAAGGTTGCAGCCCTCATGAAACAACTGAAACTGTTGGTGCCTCGAGCTTGAACAGGTCCCAGCTTTCAGAATCATGAGTAATAAAGTATCTGTTCTTCATACCTTATCCAGTTTGTAGCAGTCTGTTATAGCAACACATACTGTCTAACAGACCCTTATAGACAGCCCTGTAGGATTATATGGGATAAAGGGTGGTTCCTCTATGAAACAAAAGCAAGGATAACAGAAAAGTAATGTTTGTGCACCAGACTTACCTAATCCAAGTACTTTACAACCTCTCGGGTGGTCATCTAATCTATGTTTAAACACACACACAGCCAGGGAACTCTGTTATATGTGGCTACTACTACTTCTAATACCAAGAGAAAAATATTTAGTAAACCCGTAGAAGCTGACAGGACTGGGTGGACATAGTCCTATACAGGGTACTCCAAAAGCACCCTCAAGATATCCTACCCAAAGCCAGCAGCTCCCTGCTCAGCAAAATGGGAGTCTAGCAGAGCTCACTTCCCAGGGAATCCCAGCAGAGGCTCCAGTGTTCACATTCTACTAGCAAGTGACCCTGAGGTTTTGAGTTTGGACTTCTGCATTGGACAGGGGGTCAAAGATGATAGGTACCAGCATGGTAATTTCCACATGCCTAATACCTACATGCTGTTTTCATATGTTTTCAAACTTAAAATCCCTCTCAATCCCTCTGAATAAATCAAAATTCACTATATCCCCCAAAATAATAAAAACTCTCTCCTTTTGTATAGGTCTCCATATTCAAGAATTCTGGGCCAAGTCCATTTTTAAAAATCAAGTTTGCTTATAAACCTCATATTGATACAGTATTCTGAAGTATCTGGAATAAATCTATAGATGTCATCATCATGACAAATTTTATGCACTAGGGGAAAATAGTTGGAAGTTATTATCATTACAAGATACAATAAGAAAATACTGCTACATACCATTATCATTTTAGTAGCTGGTTGGCAACCACTTATCACTTCTTTACTGTATCAGGTCTTTTAGGTTCTCTTGGTCTCTGGCTAGTACCTCATCTTGTCTGAGTTGGTTTCCTAGTGGAAGGCTTCAAACTTTATTCTTGAGGCATCTGGGTTCTTGATAGTCTCTCTGTATGAGGCGTTCTAGTTTTCATTGCAGAACTTGGACATTTTAAAAACTCTTTTACCTAACCAAATAAATACATAATCAAACCCTCCTATAAAATATGTTCCTGAGGGCTGGTTGTAACTCAGATTGGTCAATTAAAAGTTCATGCTCCTCTACGCAGCCTTCAGTCTTTCACCTGTATGCAGGCAGATCTCAGTGTTCTTAGAGAAACATTGCCCCAGGATCTCTCAATTAATCCCATATAGGAAAGGATGTAATGTTCCTTCCAGAACTCTTTAAGGGTTAAATCTGTATCTGAGACCATCTGGAAGCACAAGCAGCCACCATTTGGGTCAAAACTCAAGACTTTGATCGTAAGTTCAAACTAAAATTCTGGTCATAACCCAAGATGTTCATATGTCAGGCCAGTCCTAACTCACTCAAAGGTCCACTGTCGAATGATGTAGTAGAACAGGATTGTAATTACCCTACACCCAGCCTACATCAGTTGAAATTGAAAGATCTGATTGAGGATAAATATTCTAGTCCTGTTCTTGATTCATCTGGTTTCTCTAGTCATCTCTATATCTTATGTAACTTAATAACAAATAGACTATATGTTTAATATGGCATCTCTGCATCTATTTGAGACAAATCAAAATATTTTTAATGCACTGTCTCTTTGAAGTAAATTATCAAAAAAACATAAAATACCCAAAGAGAATCAAGATTATTTTAGTTATTTTTCTACCTTTGTTTTATGCTTAAATTGAATATTTCAAGAATATACTAATGGAGAAATTACTGTCTGGGAACTTCTTGAAAGCTGGGTCTCTCTACCTTTACCTGTGTCCACAATTTCAACCAGGAACACACTGACAACAGAAGTACACTTTCTTCTTATCAGTAAGTTGATAGAATGTCAAGTATATATAGAAGCATTTATGCATTGAGAGGGACCTAGGAATGGAAATGACAGAATGGAAATCCATATAATTTAACCACATCTATTTCTGATTATTAAAACTTCTTTCTATTTTAATTGGATATAATGAATTTCAACAAAACTGGAAAAAAAGGAATATAGTGCTCATTCATTCTAATTTAGTGTTTGACTTTATTTAAGAACTCTCTTATCAAGGAACTTTGATCATTTGACCAATTATTTTCAGAGAAGGAAATGTTAAGGAGCAGTATCTTAGAGTTTCTAATTCCTCTTTTGAAACCCTAGGAATCAGGTGCTTTGCAATTCAGGAGTTTTGAATAGTGTTCCAAGGCAGCATCAGTAATTTAATACATTAATATTTCTGCATAGAAATGTAAGAATATTTATATAAAGTGGCAAGAATAAAGACTAATTATAGCCTTGGCTCAGTTAAGTTTCATGGCCAGATGAGTCCTTTCAAATCAGGTTTTGCAGGGGCTGGAGGTTTAGCTCAGTGGTGCCAGCATCTGCCTGGCAAGCACAAGGTCCTGAGTTTGATCCCTGGTTCCTAAAAAAAAAAAAGAAAAAAGAAAAAGAGCTTTTGGGCCGGGGATTTAGCTCAGTGGTTTCGCCGCCTGCTGAGCAAGCGCAGGACCCGAGTTCAATCCCCAGTACCAAAAGAAAAAGAATATAGATATTGGCACATTTGGCCGGGGATTTAGCTCAGTGGTTCTGGCGCCTGCCGCTCAAGCACAAGGTCCTGAGTTTGATCCCCAGTACCAAAACAATAAAAAATAAAAAAAATAAAAATCAGGTTTTGCAGCCAAATAACAATTTTTTTCAATTTTCAGAGCTTTTTTCCATTCTGGATTTACAGATAAGAAGTCAGAACTTACACTGAAAGGAAATTTACTTATTAAATATCTTTACATTATTCTTGAATGATTTTCTGTAGGGCTTTTACACAGAATCTTAAATGATTCTAAAATGCTATACTTTCACTACTAACAAAATATGAAATCTTTCAGACATACATGTCATATTATACAAACAACAATGTATAAAAAACTATAAATTATGTCCATTCTAAATATATTAAAATTAGTAAAGCACCAATGTGATTATTTTATTTATTTATTTATTTATTTATTTATTTATTTTGATACCGAGATTGAACTCAGGACCTTGTGCTGGCAAAGCAGGCACCAGAACCACTGAGCTAAATCCCCAGCCCTAATGTGATTATTTTGAGATGTTTTTATTATTTATAATTCCAAAAGAGTTATAGCTTCAAAAAGTTATGAAATTAGTGTGAGTGTACATATTTTTCAGGTAAACAGAGGAGCAGCTATAAAGTATAAATCTTTCCCTCTAATTCTATCATAAATCAAGTGGCATTTTTTTCAGTTGCAGATATTAAAGATTCCAGCTGACCTATTATTTATAATTTATTTTATTTATTTCTTTTGCCCCTTATCCTACTCCAGAGAATTATCAAAAAGTTTTCCATGATCAAAGAATATGGTGAATGTTTAAATCAAAATAATTATTATAGTAAAAGTCACATTACCATGAATCCTCCTCAAAACACTCCCCCTTGCTCCTAACACACTTATCCCATTTTTCTTGCCTCTTTTTGAAGCAGTTCTGGAATATACTTACCTCTTAGGTAAGTCTATTTAGTTCTGCTGTCACAGCTACCTTGATGTCCTGAATCAATTTAAGCTGTCTACTTCATGGTCATTTTAGCCTTGAGGAAGAGGCAGAAGTCACACAGTGTTGGATCCAGTGACTCAGTCAGATGAGAACACACCACAGTGTTTTTAATTGATAAAAATTACTGTACCAGAAGTGATGAGTCGCAGGGAACATTGTGACGATGGAAGATGAAACAGTTTGCCTATTTCTCAGGCCATTTTCTATGCACATCATTTCTGGAAAGCTCTAATAAGCTCTTATAATATTCAGTATCTACTAAGTGTTTCCAGGTACAAGCTCAGCTTGCACAGTTCTGTCAAGGTCAGAAAACACAATCAACATCATCTTGATGTTGGAGCTTGATTGATGGGCTTTTATTTGCAAGAGTAGAATTTGGTGATTTCCACAAAGAACTCTTGGTCTCTGGACCAGGGTCATAACCACAGACCCATGTTTCATCTCCCTTGATGACACTGCTTAAAAAGTTTCTGAAGCAGCATAGCGGTGCAACTCCAATGAAATTGAAAAACAAGTATATTAATTAATGTTTGCGATTAATGCTTTATGGCACACTTTATAACACACCTTCTTTTAACCATAACTCAGAACCAACTGACTGTACTGAACGAGTTGAAACTTGTCACACACTGCTTCTCCATTGACCACCCTTGCCTTTCTGTTGGATAACATGTGGCAGCAGCATACCTTATAATTTTCATCATACCTCTATATTAAACTTAATGGGCATCCTTGGGTTTGGACTAGCCTCCTGCACCACACCCACTACAACAATCTAGGATGCAGCCATTTCTGCTAAATGGCAGGTAATCAAACTGAGCTTTGAAATGGGGCAGTATTTCAAAAAACCCCAGAGGATTCCTCAAGCTGAGTCAGTGTAATCAGAAAGTCTCCTCTGTTTTAACCCTGTAAGGAAAGTTACCCTTTTTGTTCTCTATTTCTATTTTCTGTGGTCCTTTTTGTCAACAAAGTCAACCTCTTCTGCTCAGCTCTTCAAAACACTTATTTTATTTTATATTCTGTTTTATAGAAAGAGATGCCATTCAATTCTAGAATCACAAAAATCTACTGGATCTTTAAATTAAATGTGTAGTAATTCTATCTTTTGGCATATTCTTAGCACTTATTCATATCCCTCCTATTTTGAAATAACTAGAAAAACCTACCTTTTACCCCACTTTGAACCCGTAAGCTGGAACGATGCTTTCTGGAAGCTAAAAACATCGGTTTCATAGGCGACAACAGAAAGATCTAGGTAAAATCCCTCACTTAAAGGGCTTTCCTTTCAGCATAATTTAGCTGTTCCACTGGGGGATGTTAAAAAAGTACTCAGCTCAGCAGTGAAACTTTAACAACTGTTTCTAAACAATCCTGTTGATATGACAAATTTCCGGGATTCCGCTGACCCATCAGTGCACCACTGAGAGAAAAGCGGCGTTTAAAGAAGCTGAGGTTTTGTGTGTTTAAATCTCAAATTGAAAATATGGAATGTGGTTTTTCAAAGGCAAATATGTCAGTGTATGTGACTGTAAATATTTAAACCCCTTGACTGAAAATAAGAAATAAAAATATATATACAAAGGTCAAGCAATGCTATAGACAAATAGAATGATGTTTCTCCCACCATTATTTATTTTGGCAAATAAACAAGAACATAAATGCATAGGAAGTCTTCTAACATCATTATATTCATATCATAGAATATAATGTAGTCACTAAAACAGTCTACAAAAATTAAAATATGAAAAAATGCCATGTTAAGCAGAAAAAGCAGTATGAAAAATCTACAGTATAATGTAATTTTAAACATAAAAGTTGTCCCCACTACTGGACCATTCCCAGAAGTAAACACATCTGCTTTTTTATTTCCCAACCTGCAAAAAAAAAAAAAACAACCCTTAATCTGAACCTATTCCAGTCACAGTTTTGCCTTTACCATTCCACCCAAGCCCATCATCTCTACTATCCACTGGTCAATTCTCACTCCAATATGAGAAACCCACTAGTAGTGTTGTATACAAGTGACCACTTCCTCCCGTTTGACTCACCTTTTGTTCTGGACATCTAGAGCAACTCCTCTGTCTCAATTCTTTTTTACTCATCAACTCTTCTCACTCTCTTTTGTTATGACCTTTTCAGCACTCAATGTTTAGAGTACTGAAATCCTCAGACCTCAAACTTCTTTTCTAAAAGTTATGTAAAGTGTATTAGTCATCTGGTTTCATGATTTTAAATGAAATCTGTGGGGTGATAATAAGATTACCCACTCCCCAAGCTACAAAGAATCTCTTCATATATTTCATATATTTTTTTCTTGACCAGGTAGGTTCTCCCACTGTCTTCTCTAGATCAGTAAATATTTTTCAGTCAGGTAAAAATTTAAGATCCCTTTTTTTCTCTTACAACCCATAAGCATTCCATCAAGAAATGCTTTTAACTTTACCTTCAAAACACCCCAATCTTCCCTCTTTCTCACCTTCACATCACCTTCTCACCATCATCTTATAACTGGCCTTTCACTGGAGCCCCCCCACTTGACTTCCAGCATCCTCTCTTGCCCCTCCCATGGTGGTTCTTTCCCCTTGTAGACACAAGGATCTTTGTAAACAGTCAGTGAGATCATAGTACCTCTGCTTCAACCTTGAAATCTTCTCATCTGTACTTGAAATTATGGATCAACACAGCACTGATTCTAACCCTTTCCAGTACAAACCATCCCTGACTTTTACAATGGCTTCACTTAAGATTTTTAGGTTTTATGGTAGTGCAAAAATGATACAAGTCAGCAGAAACTGGACTTCCTATTTTGAATTTTGATTTTTTCCTGACATATCTGTATGTGGTCCAATCCTGTCATGATGTTGGGCAGTGGAATAAGTATCAACAAGCAACCAGGTAGCCTTGTGATCACAAGAATAAACAGCAGACATTCTCCAGTGTACTGTGTTGCTAAACTATGAGGTTGTGTAGGTTGGATGTATCAAATGCATTTCTGAATTCTGATATTTTCAACTTACAATGAGTTTATCAAGGCTATCAACCTAAATAATAATCTCCATTAAACATGAATTTATACCAGAATGGACAAGTATGGCAATGGAACTTGAATGCCAGAGAAATCTATGTGCATATTCAAAGAAGATGAGGGATGAGGAGTCTTTCTCAGGAAAAAAAAAAAAGAGGATTGTATATGTTATTTTTGAAACAATAGTACTTGGCTACAGGAATCAGCAACAAAGGTAGTGTCAGTCAAAAATTGGACAGGCAATGGTTTGTGAAACATCCTTGAAGAAGTATTTTTTGTGTAAGGTTGTAGATCTGGCAGACTTTTGTCATAGTTGCTACCAGGCATATGTGCATAAGATTCCTTCATTTATAACTTCTCAGCTTGAATTTTTTGTTAGAGATTGACACACATGTCTCCTTTTTGATTCTGACAACTTTCATAAAACATAACAAAGCTACATTCTAAGCCAAGAAGTACCTGTATACAGAACTTGAAATTACGCTGCAGTTATATTCTGAGTACACACTAGATTCTACCGATTAAAATGGAAGACATAGAGGCTTCTACCTGCTGCCTCAAATGCCACTTCTGGCAGTTGTGAACACTGTGGAATGCTTTTTGGTTTGGTTTCTGCAGCAGCACCCCATTATCCAGGAACCAGCTCTGTGGATGTAGATAAGCAATTCTAGAAGCATCAGCTTCCTGATCCCTGAACCACTATTTGAGCTTTTGCTCCAATGAAAAGCATGCTGTATGGCCTCTCCTTTCCTTATCTTCCTGATCATGGCAGGATAGTAGCTTCTGTGACTCACACTTGAGGAAAGGTTTCCTGCAAGTCTCTCTAAGATCTATCTAACAGCCTGCTTCCCTAGCTTTCCAAAAATTTTGTAAGCACCAAATTCAGTGAACTAAATCCCTTTCTCCATCAATTATCCAGAGAGGTGTCCATTCTCAGATACCCAACTAATCTGGAGCCACACCAGAGTCAGTTCCAAAGTCTGTATTCACCCTTGTGGTTCATGACCTTTCCCTCTTCATCTTGCACATTCTGCTCTAGAAATTCAGGCAGAAAAATAAGCATGCTACTAAAAGAAAACTGAAAATAATGAAAGATACCACTGCTTAAATACATTTTTAGTGTTACATTTAAAACTCTATTTTTTTGTATTACTCAAAACAATAGAGTAAAATACTAAATGTCACCCTATTTTGCTACATTACTAATACTAAAGAGAGCTTCTAAAACCCTGCTTCTTCATGGGAATTTCTTGGATTTACTGTAGGTTTGTGGAGTCCCTGTTTATCATTCTAATCTAACCAATGTGGAATACATATAATCTCTTTGATATAAAGGAGATATAAATTGCTTATATGGCATCATTCCTTTCGTTTCAGTTTTAGTCTTTATGGGATATTCAGGTTCAGTAAAAAGTTTAAAAGTTTCGTGGGAATTCTTTTTGCACATGAGTTGCTGTTAAGCCTCACATCCCTCATTTTTTATTTATGTTGTTCATATTTTCAGAAATGTTTTGTTTGAGTTTGTACTATTTCTGCTAACTGGATTTTGCCCCAAAGGGCCAGTTTGTCTAGATCTTATGAAATCCAAGTCTATCATCATCAGAATTTAGCTGTAAACTAGACTATAGCTGAATCTGATTATTTTAGCTACCTACAATATTTGGGTTGAATTTTACAGCTACACAGCTGTAAATATGTTGAAATTTGGCATGATGGAGCATTTACAAAGCTGTATTAATCTGGTCTCTTTTAGCTGCCAAATTAACAATGAATTCTAATTGAATTGCAAACTGTATTTATTTAATTTATTCATTTAAACTTCTGTTTAAGCACCAACAAGGAAAACACATTTTTGCTTTAGTGATCTTATTCGTTTTCCATTTCTAGGGATCAAATCCAGGCCTTGTGCACTTGACCATTGAACTACATCCCCAGTCCTTTTAGTGACCTTTTTGATGTTATGAATATTATTAAAGGTAATGGAAAACACTGAATTGCTTTGAATTCATATATGGTTTTGATTCATCCTCAAACAGATAAGTTTGTTCTTAAGGAAATTTAGATTTGAGAGCTAGAAATATTTTTATTGCTGGATATTTGTATTTAGAGGCAGTGGATTTCATGCTTTGCAAGAGGCTTGAAATTAACAGTTTTTTGATACTCTCCAGAAACCTATTATGCCGAGGTCATTGCCTCCCTGGAAAGAAGACAATGTCTTTCACTTCTAGT
Source organism: Heterocephalus glaber (assembly GCF_000247695.1). The sequence continues at coordinate 6,422,315 of NW_004624776.1, read as the reverse complement.
GTGACTAGTTCTTCAGGTAGGGATGGGTAGGGCCATATGGATTCTGTAATTGAGGATTATTCATGTTACTAGTGGAAGACTCAGGAGACAAACATATTTTTCAGAAATTTGCCAAATAAACTCAATAAATGAAATGTTCATATAACCTAAGGTTAACTTCACTGGCCAAACAGTCTTGTTTCCACTTTTTAAAAGAAACATTTTAATAAATATTGTAGGTTATTTTGTAATGTTTCATTTTGTATTGATTTCCCCACATACTTCAGTAACACAGATGATTCTGGAGTTTTTAATTTTTTTTTTTTGTTTGGTTTGGTTCCCACTTGATGTGAAAAAATATACAGTCCTGTACGGTTTAAATTGCTGTTACTTTGGGGTTTGTTATTATTTCCAGTAGAACCTAAATCTAAGGCAGACAGTGAGATACCAAGTTTAAAGATTTCTGAAGTGACACATTGTCAGGAAGTATCAGCTGGGGCAGTGAGAATTATGGGAAATGCAAGCTTATATTTTACCATTGAAAAGTTTTAAATTATATAAAATTCTATGCTTCTGTAGCTTTCATCGGTTGTATTCATCCTACCCTAGTGTTATGCCAAACAGGATTGATTTTATTCTTTGTCTTCATGATATTTGAAAGCAGCTGTTGTGGCCACAAGTCATCATCTTCATGGGTCATGCATCCCCTTGCTTGTCAAGCTTTCTTCAGAGAGGGGAAAAAACCTGCATTTTTGTCCTCTGAACATGCTTCTGTTAATCCATTTTCCTCTTCAAGTGTGGGTGTTGGAAATGAACATGGGATGGAGGCGTGGATATGCACAGACTATTATCTTCTTCACTCCAGAAAACATACTTGTGTTTTATTATCTTTGCTAGGAAATACATCACGTTTTTCATTTCTATTGAACTTTGTTTTGACTAAAATGCATGTCTTTTCTACCCAAGTGCTATTAAAGCTACTTCTTCTCCAATACCTACTTGTATCATTTTGACATTTTGATGAGCACGTGCACTGCCTCATACAGGTGGCTCTACTAAATTTCAGCTTGTAAGATTTGGCTCACTGCTACCATCCCTGAAGATTTTGCAAAATCTAATTCTGTCATTCCCACAGTTTCAATGTTGAATGTGCCCCCAACAGTCCATGTATTAAAGGATTGGTCCCCAGGCTGGTGCTATTAAGAGGTGCAGAGAAATATTTAGGAGAAGGGACCTTGTGGGAGGTCCTTATGTCGTTGGGGTGTGCCCTGAAGACTGTTGTGAAACTCCAGTCTCTACCTCATTCCCCTTTACTTCCTGGAATGAGACGTTTGCTCTGCCATGAGCTTCCTGCCATTGGCATCCTACCAGAGGCTCAAAGCAATGAGTTCAAGCAATTTTGGACTGGAATCTTGAAATCCATAAGATAAAAATTATGTTAGTTATCTCAGTTATTATATTATAATAATGTGATGTTAGCACAGTTATTGTGTTCTCCTCTTTAAGCCTTGCATGGTTTGCATGGCTTTGATAAGGCCAGGCTCCGTTTTTTCTAAATCTATGATCAAAATGTTGGACAAGTTACTTGGTTCATGGACAAGGACCTCAATCCATGCTGCTAGTCATCAATTTATACACCAGAGTTTAAGGGAGTCTAAAATTTTCAGCAAATTATTGTTCATGATTGTATTTATGATTTCTTAACCCAAGAAAAGGAAAGCTTAAGAAATCCTTTTCAAGTAAATCATCTGGTCATTCAATGCTCGGAAACAGTTTTGCATTCCTAACACTTGTTAAGCTCTTATGCATCAGGAATGTTGAGAGATTTACAACCTTGACCATATTTAATAAAACCTCTCTGTGGTGGAGGTAGACATGATACATTATTACTCACATACTACAGGTGCAGAACATGAAAGTCATATTGGTTAATCAGTTCTCTTAAAGTCACGCAATTAGGAGCAGATGAGTCAGAATTTGGACTCAGGTCTGCTTGACCTCAAATCCTAGTTTATTTTAACTATCTGTGCTTTTTCTACTTGCCCCAAGCAGCAGAATTCTTCCATTTTGGCTTTGCTCATGGAATCTGGGGGTCACAACAATCCTGAGAAGGAGACACCCTAAAATATCTGTCTGGTTGTGCTCAGTTCGCCTTTATGACTCATGCCTACATCTTCCTTCTGAAATCTCTCACAGTAATAATTTAAGTACCTCAAGGTCTATATTTCTGAGATTTGACCTTGACCTGGCCTCGGCACTGGTCCTGCTAATAGGTGTTTTGCTCCTCTTCAATAGAAGTATTATCAAATTTGTTCTGGCTTTAAACCACTGGCCACAGGCTTGATCACCACGGTGTTGGTCTCAGTCAAGTGACCCCTCTCTCTCTTGGATACATCAAAGAACAAAGGAAACTGGGACAAATGTGAATTTCAAATAGAAATGGGTTGAATGTTCAAGTAAAAACATTGTATTAATTCTCATATTTCTCATTTTTGTGTCTTGCTCTGAAGTACAAAGAATTCTTTTTTCCAGAACCATAACAAGCAAGCATTAATTATGGAACTTGGATTTCAAGAGGAAAAATAGCAAAATCCAGTAATGAAAATGGTAGTAGCTCCCAGAGGCTCACTAAAGCCAAAGGCTTCCACCCAAAAGGAGACAAGTTCTCCAGTCTAAAACCCGCCTTTCTTCCTTGCAGTGAGGCAGCTTGTCCTGTCAAATTTTCTTTGGCCTACAAGTATATTTCTTTCCTTTTCAAAATCCATCTCAAATACCAACCAAAGGAACTGTGGATTCTCAAAGGCCTCCCTAGTAGGAAAATATCAGCAATTTCATGGATAAAAATGTTGTTGTTGGTTACATCCAAATGGTTTCAAAATACAAAGTAGGAAGTGTAAAAGAAAAGTCTAAGATGGGTTTTGATTGTGAATCTCCCAGGCTAATTCCATGATAATTATGACAAGATAATAGTCTACTTTTTTCACATCCATACAGAAAAATCAGATACAAATGTAGGAGCCATAGTGGTTTTCAGGAATTGTGGTAAACAAAGTATCACAAATTGAGTGGCATAACTGATAGAAATTTGCTGTCTCCTCGTTCTGGAGTCTGAAGTTCCTCCTGAGAGCAGTGAGGGAAAGAAATGTTCTGACTCCCTCTTCTTGGTTTCAACGTGGCTATCTTCTCCCTTTGTCTTCACACAGTTATTCTTTTCTTGTGTGTGGATCTTTGTATCCACATTTTCCCTGTATATAAAATCACTGATCACATTAGATTAGAATCCACTTTAATGACCTCACTTTAACTTAATTACTTCAGAAAAGACCATGTCTCCAAATAAAGTCATGTTCTGATGTACAGATTATATGAACTTCAACAAATGAATTGGGTGTGGAGACAATTTCAACCCATAACATCATTGTATAATATGATCTTATAAGTTTTGCCTTTTGGCACTTGAGTTATAAGCCCTTTGTAATTTTGTTTGTATTACCTTCCATTTACTTGATTAGAATTATGAAACATTTATGTCTTATTTCCTCTTTTCAAAGGACTCTCAAATTTTTTAATCAATTCTACTGTCTAAAATTACTTGTTTCTATAATGAAAACATGTAAGACTATGAATTGACTTCAGACTATTACTCACAAAGTAAAGACATAGTTAAAATATGAGCTCAGCAGTCAAATGCTACCTGTGCCCCTAATGTCATAGGGTTATTGTCAAAATCAAGAAGGGTATTGAACAATTTCTGGTACATTATCAGTATTCAATAATTAGTTTATGAGGGATAATAATGGAATAGTAGTGGTAATAACACTATCTGTGTAACCTTAGGCATATTAGACTTCTTGTGCTCAAATTTTCTCATATGTAAAATGCACAGTACTACTGTGTTGCTTGTTTTGATCAATGTGTTACTTGGGTTGAATTCTCAAATAGAAGCATTGTATTAATTCACATATTTTTCATGGCATGTCCATGTACAAAGAGTTCTTTCTTCCAGAAAGGTTGGTCATTAATTCAAATATAGGAGATTTATTAGTAACTATTATAGATACTTAAGATATATTAAGTGAATAAAATAGCTGAACATTGCTACTGTCATCAAGGTTATATTCTAGCAGGAAAAGTCATGTGAACAGTAAAGATGATGAATGCAGAAATCATATTGTATATAAAAAGTGACGTAGGCTATTTTAGGATAAGGGGAATCAGGAATGACTGCTAGGGAGAGGGAATTTTACTTTAAACTGTGTGATCAAGGAAGCCCTCACTGAAAGGACAACAGCACCAAAAAGCAATGCAGACATACCTGATTTTGAATGTTTTGAGGATCTTTTCAAAGAGAACTGAAGTGGTGGTAGAGAAGTCTTGGAGCATGTAGGCACACAGTGTATTTTTGACAACCTTTATTCATCCTTTATTGTTGGCTACATCATACCTTGTCAGTAGTTCTCAGAAACAAGGAGAAGTATGTGACTGAACTATAGGAATTGGCAAACTATAACTTGTGGAAAAATCAGGCCCTCATATGTTTTTGCATTAGCACACAAAGTCAGAATGATTTTCTCATTACTATCACCAACTGATTTGGTTATTGGGAACATTGACTTTGTAACCTCAACTACACTAAATAAGATTCTAAAAAGGAAAGTTGTGTTTCAAAACCTGTATTCAATTATTATATTTTGAATTTTATCAGTAAAAATTCCACTTGTTTTTTTAATCTTATTTTATAAATACCTCTGGCCTTGATTTTTGCCTCTTGTCCTAGAAAGCCTAATATTTATTATGTGCACCTTTACAGAAAAAAATTTGTCCACCCCTAGGCTAAAGCAGTAAGTGTTCTCAGTGGCTACAACTCCAGTTTAACTCAGGTAGTTCCAATAGCTGCAAGAAGTACTATGCTATGCTTAGGGGATATGTTGAACAGTGGGATCACCAATAAAAACCATGCAACATAAAAAATGTGTCACCAAATAAACCACAAATATGGCACTTGTTTATGGTATAAGAGGTGAAATAAGAAAACAAAGCACTGCCTTGTTCAATCTCAGTTGAAAACATGAGTATCAGGTGGTTCAAATATTTTACAACCAAGATTTAGCTATCATGAGTTGTTCTGCTATAAACATGGGTATGCATGTATCACTGAACTATGATGCCTTTAACTCTTTTAGGAAGAATCCTAGAAGACAGTAGCAGGGTCAAATGGAATTTCTAGTTTGTTTGGGTTTGTTGGTTTTTTTTGAGGAATTTTCATTCTGATTTCTATTGTGGTTGTACTAGCAATGTAAATATTATATACTAAAATCATAATGAAGAAAATTATCTGAAAAAACTTTTTATCACCCTGTACATATGTATAAATGACCACAAAAGTCCCTCAGATATTGATTTGGGGGTTAAAAATAAATTCTAATAGAAAAAAAGACTCATAAATATGGAATCTATAAATAATGGAGATCAATCATACATACAATGGAATATTATCCAATATATATGAAATCTGTATTATAAGTTTGAGGATCCAAAAGGAGAGAGTGTACAAGCCTGAGGGAGATTTAGCTCTCAGTGGAAATAAGAAAGAAATGGAATTCAGATAACATTTTGCTAGTATCATTCTAATTATTATCCTCTCATCCAACTAAGAAGCTCATTACACTTAGCATGAGAGCGTTACACATACAATGGCCATTTCTATATATCACTGAGAGAAGTCTTAATGGTGTTGGGATTGTAGGAAGTTTATGACAAATGGCAGTTGAATTCTTTACACAAAGGAGCAAAAATATATACTTACATAGAAAATCTGAGATTTTATGGCCTACCTAGCTGGTTGCTAATAAAGCTGAATAAGCAACTTACCTCTATTAACTAGTCCTGAAAGCTCCCTGCTTCTGTACACATGATTACATCCACAAAATGCTTCTCACTTTTATATTGATTCAGTCCCCCACATGGGTTCTAACTACTCTCTGCTACTTTCTCAAGGGAGGAAAGCAAATCAATTCAGAGAGGCTGGAAGATGTTCAGCTTTATCTAAAAGTGATCGATGGCCATAATTTTCATCTTTGTTATTCTCTTGTTTAAGAAGCTGTGTTTCAAAAGTTTTTCAGAAAACAAACAGATGGTAAAAAGAAATATAATTTAATCGTACCTCAGAGGCAGGAGCTCATAAGATCTTTGTGGATCATTCAAGGGCACGTTCAAAATGCAGTGTGAACAAGGAGAGAGATTTTCAAAGAAGCTAAGGAGAGGAGGCTTTTTACTATCTTTCATGTAACCTGTATATTTAAAAACTGAGAGTTGGACCTGTCTTAAAATCAGCCACATGTTTGCAACATGTATGTGACAGCCCAAGCATTGTCTTTTAATCCTAGGAGATGAGTGTTCTGATTGTATTTTTTATATTATTGAAAGAAGAGAGGTGGCTATCTGGGGGAAGAGGCTTAGATAGTATATAACTTATTTTGCATTTTTCATAGTTTTTCCTTCTTTTATAACTGCCAGAAAATGTGTAATTTGTCATGGACTGATAAAATCCTTTAAATTATGTCATAGCATGTGAAAATGATATATTTAGGTATTTACAATAGACTGAATGTTTGTGTCTCTATCACAGAAGCCATATGTTGAAATGTGAACTCCAATATGATGTTATTAAGAGGCAGAGAATTTGGAAAATGGGTCGTGAGGGTAGAGTCTTCAATGAATGAGATCAGTGTCCTTATAATAGAGACTCAAGAGAAATTTCTAACCATCTTTCTGCCATGTGTGGAAGCAATGGGATGACAGCAGTCTGCAGCCCAAAAGAGGGCCTTCATAAGAGCCTTTCAGACTGCACCCTCATCTCAGACTTCCAGACTCTAGATTCATGAGAAGTTTCTATTGGTTGTTTTGTTTTTTAATTAATTTTATTGGTGCATTTTAGGTATACAATATAATGACATTCATCATTGGAAATTTGCACCTTTACATAATCTCTCTTGGTTCTTACTTTTCACCCTTGCCCAGCCCTCCTTTCAACTCCTCCAGCCCTCCCTATTTACAAAGACTTTGTTTCCATTTTTTCATTTTCTCATATTAATTCCATTCCCTTCTTTCCTTTCCCCTAGCCCTTCCACTTCCCCTTCCCCTTTGCCCCCTTTCTTCCTATTTCACATTATCTATTATACCTTTTAGTCTTTATTTACACTTTTAGTTTTTCACACTAGAGAAACTATTTGGTATTTATATGTGTGTTCTGTTTATTTCACGTAAGAGTTTCACCTCAATCTGTATCCATTTAGCTATTAATGTCTTTAATTTCTCATTTTAATGGCTGAGTAGTACTCCATTTTATTGAAAAACCACATTTTCTTTATCCAGTCTCCAGTTGATGGGCAATTGGGCTGCTTCCAAGGTTTAGCTATTACAAATTGTCCTGCTATGAACATGGGTGCATATATATCACTGTGATATGATTCTTTTAATTCTTTGGGGAAGATACTGAGCAGGGAAATAGCTAGGTCAAATGGGACTTCCAGTCCTAGTTCTTTGAGGGATCTCCATACTGATTTCCACAGTGGTTGCACTGTGAGTGAGTTTAAACTCCCACCAGTAGTGGAGCAGGGTTCCTCTTTCCCCATAGACCCAACAGCATTTGTTATTGGTTGACTTCATGATAGCAGCCATTCTTTCTGGGGTGAGGTGGAATCTCAGTGCTGTTTTTATTTGCATCACTCAAATGACCAGTGATGTTGAACATTTTTTTATATGTTTATTTGTTATTTCTATTTCTTTGTCGGAGAAATTTCAGATGCCCATTTTTGGATTGGGTCTTTAAATTTGGGAGGTCTGAATTTTTTAAGTTCCTTATAGATTCTAGATAGTAGACCTTTGTATGATTCTAGATAGTAGACCTTGAGGGACAGCTGGTGAAAATTTTTACCACATTGTGGGTTGTCTCTTCACAATGTTGGTGGTTCCTCTTGCTCTGCAGAAGCTTTTTAGTAAGAAAAAAATCCCACTTGTTGATCAGTTGTGCTAGTTCACATGCAAATGAAGTTTTCCTCATAAAAACTTTTCCTACACCAATGTCTTCAAGAGTTCTACCTAACCTGTCTTCCAGCTGGTTCAATGTTTCTATTTTAATATTTAGATCCTTAATTCATCATGATTTTAGTTTAGGGCATAGTGAGAGATATAGGTCTACTTTAATCTCTGGCAAATTGAAACCCAGTTTTGCTAGCACCATTTATTAAAGAGGCTATCTTTCCTCCAGTGAGGGTATTTGGCTCCTTCATCGAAGATGAGGTGGCTGAGTGTGTCTGGAGTTGTTTCTCCACCTTCTAATCTGTTCCACTGGTCCTCAGGTCTATTTCTTTGTTAGTACAATGCAGTTTTTATCACAGT
>NW_004624776.1:6346842-6358077 GCF_000247695.1 Heterocephalus glaber | reverse complement strand
TAATCATTGGTACATTTTAAGTATACAATATGATGACATTCATCATTGGAAATTTGCACATTTACATAGTTTTTATTTTGTTTTGGGGGGTTTTTTGTGGGGTTTTTTGTCAGTACCATGCTGTTTCTATTACAGTAGCTCTGTAGTTTCAAGTGAAAGATTGTAATGCCCCCACCTTGCCTTGTTGCTCAGAATTGTTTTTATTATTCTGGGTCTATTTTGGTTGCAAATGAATTTTAGAAATGTTTTCCTTAGTTCTGTAAGGTATGCTATTGATATTTTGATTGGGATTACATTAAATCTGTATAACAATTTTTAGAATATAGCCATTTTTACTATATGGGTTCTTCCTACCCATGAACAAGGGATGTCTTTCTATTTTCTGATATCCCTTTTGATCTCCTTTTTCAGAGTACTGTAGTTTTCAATGTAAATATTTTTTACTTCCTTTGTTAGAATGATTTCTAAGTATTTCATTTTCTTTGAAGCTATTATGAAAGGCATGGTTTCCTTAATTTCTCTCTCAGTAAGTTTGTTATTTGTGTACAGGAATGCTATTAATTTTTGAGTGCTGACTTTGTATCCAGCTATGCTACTGAATTTGGTTACTAAATCAAGAAGTCTTTTGGTGGAATTTTTGGGGTCCTCTTTGTAGAGTATCATGTCATCTGCAAATGATAGTTTAACTTCTTCCTTTCCTATCCTTATTCATTTCATTACTTTCTTTTGTCTAATTGTTCTAGTTAACATTTCCAGAACTATATTGAACAGGTGTAGTGACAGTGGACATCCTTGTCTTGTTCCTTATTTTAGAGTGAACGCTTTCAGTTTTTGACCATTTAGTATGATGTTCACTGTTGGTTTGTCATAGATGGCTTTTTATCAAATTGAGACGATGATCATGCAGTCCCATTACATATAGGGTTTTTATCATGAATGAGTGTTGGATTTTTGTCAAATGATTTTTCTGTGTTTATTGAGATGATCATGTGATTTTTGTCTTTGGCTGTGTTGATATAGTGTATTACATTTATTGATTTGTGTGTGTTGAACCATCCCTGCATCCCTGGGATGAATCCTACTTGGTCATGGTGTATAATCTTCTTGATGATATGCTGCATTCTGTTTGCCAGTATCTTATTGAGGATTTTTGTGTTTATGTATTAGGGAGATTCAGCTATAGTTCTCTTTTTGGAGTGGCTCTTTCTCTGGTTTTGGTATCAGAGTAATTCTTGCTTCAGGGAATGATTTTGGGAGTATTACTTCTCTTTCAATTCATTAAAGTGTTTGAGGAGTAGTGGCATTAGATCTTCTCTATATTCCTTGAAGTACTCGGTAGTGAATCCATCCAGACCTGTGATTTTCTTTGTAGGTATTTTATTTACAGCTTCAATTTCATTGATTGATATTGGGTTATTTGACATTTTTATGTCTTTTTGATTCAGCTTTGGGAATTCATATGTATCTAGGAATTTGCCCATTTCTTCTATTTTCCTTTTTATTAGAATAAATTTTCTAGAAATAGGTGTTAATCATCTTCTGGATTTTTCCCAAGATCCATTGTGATTTCACACTTTTCATTCCTAATTACATGGATTTGAATCTTTGCTTTCCTTTTTTGGATAAAGTTTGCTAAGGGTTTATCAATTTTACTTAATCTCTCAAAGAACCAACTCTTTGATTCATTGATTCTTTGTGTTGCTTTCTTAGTCTCAATTGCATTTCTGCTCTGATCTTTATAATTTCCTCCCTTGTACTGACTTGTTCTTTTTCTAGAAGTTTGAAGTTCAACATTAAGGTTTTTTTTTGAGCTTTCCTGCTGTGGAAGTTCACCAATATAAATTTCCCCCAGGACTGCCTTCATTGCATCAAATAAGTTCTGTTATATTGTATTGGTATTATTATTTAATTGTGGAAACTGTGTAATTTCTTCTTTAATTTCATCTGTGACCCATTGGTTGCTCAGGAGGGTGTTATTTAATTTCCTTGTGTTTATGTAGTTTTTGTGGTTTCTTTTACCATTGATTTCTGATTTCACTGCACTATGGTCTGATAATATACATGAGATAATTTCAATTCTTTTGCATTTACTTAAGCATGTTTTATAAGCTAGTATGTGGTTTATTTGGAGAACATTCCATGTGCAGCTGAGAATAATGTGTATTCTGATGTTGTAGGGTGGAACACCATATAGACATCTGGTAACTCCATTTGTTTATGGGTTTGGTTCAGTTCTGATGTTTCTTTATTGTGTTTTTTGTTTAGTTGTCTATTTGTGACAGTGGGATATTGAGTTCCTCCAATACAATTTTATTAGTGCTTATTTGATTTTTCATGTCCATCAAAATTTATTTTATATAGTTTGGAGCACCACTATTTGGTGCATATATATTTGATTGTTATCTCTTCTTCTTGGCATTTTCCCTAAGTATGTAGTGACATTCTTTGTCATGCTTGATAAGTCTTACCTTGAAATCCACTTTGCAAATAGTATAGCTACTCCTGCTCTTTTCTGGGTTCCTGTGGCATGGAGAACTGTTTTTTGCCCTTTTACTTTCAGTCTATGAATTTCTTTTTGAGTTAAATGTTTCTTTTATGCAGCAAATTGTTGGATCATGTTTCTTGATCCATTCTGCCAATCTGTTTCTTTTTATTGGTGAATGGAGACCATTTGCATTGATGATTATAGCTGATATATATTTGCTTATCCTTGTCATATTGTTTTCCTGTTGTTAGTTTCCTGTTGTTTCCCTCTGTTTAATTGTGTGTGTTGCCTGGTGGCTTCTTTCTATTAGTGTTCTTGGAATTGCAGTCTTTATTATTTTTTCCTAAAATATCCTCCACATCATTTTATAGAGCTGGTTTGATGAATTTCTTCAGTTGTTCTTTCTCATGGAAATATCTTATTTCTCCATTGATTTTGAAAAATAATTTTGCAGGGTACATCAATCTGGGTTTGAGGGTTTATTTCAGTACTTGAAATACATCACCCCAAGCTCTCCTTGCCTTAAGGATTTGTGTTGAGTTCTCTAAAGGCCTTTAATATTCTGTTCTTATCCTGAGTTTCTGGAATCTTGATTACTATATGTGCCTTGATGTAGATTTATTTTGGTCATGGCTAATTAGAGTTCTATATGCCTCATTTATTTGTATGTCAAACTCTTTTTCCATGTTGGGGAAGTTTTCTGCCATTACCTCTGTGAATGAGTTTTTTATGGCACATGCATTATTCCCTGCTGTCTCATTAACTCCATTCAATCCTATGTTGTTCTTTTTTGAATCATCTCGCAGTTATTGAACTTACTTTTCATGGTCCTTTGCTTTTATTTTTTTTTCATGGTCCTTTCCTTTCATGGTCACTAACCACAGTCCTATCTTCTAGATCTGACATTTTGTCCTCACCTTGGTTCAGAGGTTTGTGTATAATTTCAGTGAAGTTTTTAATCTCCTGGATATCTGTTTGAATCCATTTCATGGATTCTATTTCTTTCTTATGTTGGGCATTCATGGTTTCCATCATTCTCCTAAGCTTCTCTTTTTTCAACTGTGTCTAGTCTATATTCACTGAGCAATCCTTCATTTTGATCATTATCACTTTTTTACCTGAGAAATTATTTCTGATCTGATTTTCTTTATAGCCTCATGCATCTGCTTTTTCTTTTTTTTATTTCTACTGCTATCATTTCAAAAATTTAGGTGAGTGGCTCCTTATTTCCTGTATTTTGTTGTCTCCTGGACTTGTCCTGGGTGGGCTGGGGGTTTGGGATTGCATTTTGTTTCTTCATCTTGTCATTTTGTATTTTTAAATTTTCAGTTGTTTTCTGTTTTGATGGTTGTAAATTTCTTATACTAGATAGTTTTATCACTAGTATTGTGGCTCCTCTAGGAAATGTCTATTCCTCAGAAATGTCTTCTAAGTGTAGCTGGGTCTCAGCGTTTGTGTATGTCCCAAGAGTCTACCTTCCCAATTTATTACAGATGAGAAGTTGCTATTTGGCTTAGCACCCAGTCCTTTGGTACTGGACTGTGGTGATGGTTATGACCCCAGACAATCACTGTGTTATCATACAAAGGAGAACAACTGATTTACAACAGGTATGGCATCCTTGTTAAAGTAGTGCAATTAACAATAACAAAAGCATTGAGCACAGCCTAGAAACTGACAAACTGTAGAATTTATTTTTTTCCTCCTTTAACCATAGGAGGAAGATCTATAGTTATATAACAAAATACAACATAAAGCTGGAACTTGTATGCATTGATTTTTCCCTTAGTAGAGTGATTTTACCCCATGGGAGGGAAATATAAGAGAGATAGAGGACAAAACAAAGATAAATAAAGAGGACCATAGTAGAAACAAGTTTGAAGGACAAAGGATGATCACCCAAGCTTTGGGAGACAGGATAAGATGACAGGAGAGAAAGAATGAAGGAGAAAAGAATATCAATGTGAACCAGAAATACTAGAGACATTGTTCATTCTCATGAAAATATAAAAAAAAATCAAGAAAGACAGTTGAGGAAATAGAGCGACAAGATGAACAAACAAGCAATCAAGCAATAAAAGTAAAAACCTAAACAACCTAAAAAAGACAGATAAATGAAAATGAAAGAGAGAGAGTCAGAGAGAGAGAGAGAGAGAGAGAGAACAATAGAATTCCTCTGATGTCTGCAGTAGTGTTTGAGTCAGAGCTCAAATCTGTGTCTGCAATAGGATTAGTGCTGTGTATGGGGCTGGTCTTGGCTTCTGGATGTGAAGCCCGAGGTCAGTCTTCTACCAGCAGCTTTCTGGATATCCCTTGGCAGCCTGCCCACATCTCCTTACCCTGTTTGTCTCTGTGTGGCTCTCCTAGTTGCTGTGGCACCTTCAGCCAAAGACAGCTCAATGTTGCTCCCTCTTCCTGGTACAGTTGGCCCCACCAGGACCTTGCACAGTCCCCTGTGTTCTACTTCCTTGGCTCCTTTCATGCCACTGGTCACAGGGCAAGGGAGTGCTATCTTCCCACTCTTTGCCCTGTGGGTGGCCCAAGGCTGCTTGAATCCCACTTTTGCAATCCACATCCTTCTCTCAGGCTGCTGGTCAAAGAGTAGAAGGAGTGTACTCTTACGCTTACTATCCGCTGCAGTCCCTAAACTTGTTGTTATGAGAGGTTCCAGTTAGTCACTATAGCACATGAAAAAACAAGAACAAAACAAAACTGGTAGCCAGCCGGGGAGGGAGCAGCTTCCTGGTCATTCACCCTTGTGTGTGCTGGTGGAATTTGTTGCCAGGCTGTAGCACCTTCTGTTTCTGAAGATATATACACATACATACACATATATATATATATGATTTGAAATGTTGTGTTCTCTGTAATTCTCAGAGCAATGTATGACTGTCAAATGTAGTCAGTTGTCTAAATCATGCATCTTACTTTTAGCAAAACAATATCCTATGGTCCTAGGAATCATTTTATCTGACAGATGAGCTAGTCATATTTCAAAAATGTTTTTTCTTCAGCTAATTATAATGTTTAACACTGATTTTGACATAGTTTGAGAAGCTAAATTCTAGCTACATACCCAGACATTTTCTACTTTTATTTTGAGACAAAGTCTCACTAAGTTCCTAAGGTATTAAATTACAAATAATTCAAAATTCTGAGGCACCCTATATTTTTATTTATCCCATCTGGAAGAGCTACCTGCAGAGGCTTGACTCAAATATGTGATCCTCCTGTATCAGCCTCCCAGAGTACCAGGAGGCACAGGTCACCATACCTAGCTATACGGTCACCATGACTTAATTTTTTTCAGTAAATGTGTCTATTGTCTTTCAACAGAAAAAGAATCATATGTGGTATCAAAAAAATAAAAATTAACAATACGTTTTTTGTGTCAGTGAACATTTTTGAAAAAGTCATTGATTAAGAGTTGCAACATAATCCTTAGTATTATCACCTAATAGTATATTTACCTTCACAAATTTTTAAGTTATGAGAGTTTTATCATTTTAATGTTCATGTTTGTATATGTAATTATTTTGAGTTAATTTTTGTAACATGTGAAGCAACAGTCTATTATGGTTTGGATCTGGGATCTCTCCCAAAACCTCATGTACTTAGAGGCAGGACTTGTGGAAGCTAACTGGATTATGAGGACACTACAGCTGACCTGCTGTTAGGAGGTGGGGCCTGTTAGAGGCAGTCCAGTGTTGGGGCATGACCTGGAAGTGTATATCTCCCTCCTTGGGTCCTCTCATCTCTCTCTGCCACTTGGCCACCATGATGTGTGCAGCTTTCTTCCACCAGATGTTTTGGTCATACTGTTTCTGCCTCGGAGCTAGCTGATGATGGACTAAAACTGAACCAAAATAAGCCTCTCCTCTTTTAGATTGTGTGTGTCAGATATTATGTCTCAACAATGAAGAAAGTGATGGAGACACAGTCTACATTTTTCTTTTACATAATTCTATCCCATTTTCTCAGCACCATTTATTGAAAAGACTGTAGTCTTTCCCCACGGAATGGTTTTGGCACCTTTGAAAAACATCATTTGACCATATCTGTGAAGATTATTTCTTAGTTCTCCCTTTATTCTAAAGTCAGTATTCCTCTCTTATAGAAGTAGCATGCTGTTTTAGTTACTGTAACTTTATATTAAGTCTTAAAATCAGGAAATAATAGTGATCCAACTTTGCTCTTGTTTTTCCAGATTATTTGGTTATTTAAGGCCCCTTGAGATTTCATACGAATTTTAAGATGTATTTTTCTTTTTCTGAAAAAAATACCGGGAAAATTTTGATAAGAATCGCATTTAATATATAGATTCCAAAAACATTATGTCTTCTAGTCCATGAATATGGGATGGCTTTCCATTTATTATCTTCTGTAATATCTTTTAGTAATGTTTTGTAATTTTCATTATATATGTCTTTCACTTCTTTGGCTAATTCCTAAGTATTATTCTTTTCAGTACTATTATCATTGTAATTGTCTTCTTAATTTTTTTTAGATAGTTTGTTGTTAGTGTATTTTTTAAAAGCTGATTTTTTGTGTGTATATTAACTCACATTCTAGAAAATGGGTGCATTTTCACATTTGCCTCTTAGCGTTTTCATCTTCTAAATAGAACCTACCATGTGATGGGCATTTTATAAGTTTTATACTTTTTGAGTCCAAATCTAAAAAGAATCTACTGAAATTTCCATTACACAGAGGACATTAAGCAAGTTGGGTAATCTAACTGAAGTTTCTTTTATCAGTGGAAGTGCTGAGAGTCAGGTCCATCTAACCTAGAATTTGTGCACTGTTCCCCAAGACCACATTTTTTTCCTAATCAGCAAGTTTGCAGTTAACTTTCTAATGTCCACATACTGACTTCCAAATTAACTATGAACCTGGGGTTTTAAATCAGATGGTACTGACCTTCATTACCTAAAGACAAGGGAAATGAATCTTCTAGGCAAATTTTCTAATCTAAGTGAACTCTAACTTTCTTCAAGAGTCAATCAACAGGGGTTGGCATTGACAGAATTTGCTAAGAATCATACACACAGAGCTATTGATCCAGATTCCCTGAATTTAGAAACAAATACAGTCTGGTAAATCATTGTACAGCTATTTTAGGATGGGAACTACCAAAGACAGCCAGAGGGGTTTAGCCTTATGAATTCTACAGCTGGAATGTACCAGAGGGGTCTTTTGGTCATCATATTTGTTCTTTGGCAATGTATAAGGAAGACTGTCTCCTTTACTCCTCCACACCCCATTCCCAGAGAGGTTTTATATCTATTTTTAAAGTCAAGACACAGTCCCTAAGCTATCCTCTTGTGTAATATGTATACTCTTCAATAAATTCACTTTTTTTCTTGTATCTAAGAGAAATATTTATTTTCCCAAGGAACACAAGCCAATATCATTTCTGGAAGCATTTTCACAAGAGTTTTCACACTGGAAGTAATACAAATACCCACCAGTAAAATTTTTACATGACTTATCAAGTGGACATACTAGAAATATTATTGATTAGTTTAAAAGTTTGAAATAGATTTGTACAGTTACATAGAAAAATGTCTCCACTAAATCACTGTGAAACTGCAGCTTACAAAAAATACAATATAACCCCCTCTACACAAACACAAAAATGAAACTCTGCTCTGAACCACTAAAAGTGTCAGCTCTATTTTCTCTTGACAACAATCTTAACAAATACCAAAACTCATCTCTTTTTTATTACCCATTTGTTTACTGGCCAGAGGAGCCCAAAGGAATCAGAAACAGCCTCAACTTCTAATCTGATGGAGTTATTATTGCACTCCCTAGCAGGAATATTCTTAAAAGGAAATATTATTTGTTCAAGGTAAAGTTTCCAACGCTAATATCAAATCCTTTTTGTTCCGGAATTCATTGAGAAAGCACTAAAACATTGGGGAATATAGTTAACTGAGATTCACAAAGTTGGCCATTTTTCTTCCCTGACTGAGGACATGCCTCAGACTTGAGAACTTTGGGGAGAGCACTCACGTGGAACACAATCTCTTACACGTTTCAAAAATTTCATCTACATAACTCTTGCCAAGCATCCTTGTCACCAGTTTTCCAATTTGTTTCATGCTCCATTTCCCAGAACCATTAGAAATACCAGTTCATGTGGTATTAACCTATCTCTTCTTCTGGGCAAAATATTTTAACATATTGTACACTGGGAGGATTTTCACTTTTATTGCCCTTTGGTGACACTCCAGTTAAGTGCAATTCCATAGGCATTAGTTCCTGGAGTTCACATATCACTGTAATACAATTAAGGCTGCATTTTCCTTCTTTCTTTTCTTCTAAGTTGTATATTTCCAAATAGCTTACATGTTTCTCATGTCTTGCCAAGATGTATAGGCATATCTCCTCCTGGGTGAGAATTTGTAATAGGCTCTCCATTCAGGTTGATATTTACCTATAGGTATTGATATCGAGGTGAGAGCTTTGTTTTACCTTTCAAGACAAGATAACACTTCCAAAAAGGTACTACAGCTATGCAATGCATGGAGGACCTAGATTCCTGTATGATAAGGCAAGTCAGCAGGTGTTGAGGTAATCTAAACTTCATGACTCCTCCTTTACTTTTTAATTTAGTTAATGAGTCTTCATTCCTTCTCAGGAAATTATGTAACATTTACAACTGAGGATCAAGATTAAAAGTAAAGAGAATCCATGCACGTTCTCTGCTCCTCGCTCGCCCGCTCGCCCGCCCCTCCTTTGCCATGGCCCGCACTCCAGCAAGGGACCCGCACAGCATACGGAGCTCGCCCGGCCAAGCTGGCCGAGGCCGCGGGGCCCTCCGCCTCAGGTGGTAGCGAGGCGTGAGGCGAGCGTGGCGTCCCCTCCGGGGCCGATAGCACCTGGCGCGGCGGGCGGGTAGTGCCAGCAACCTCGGCTGGAATGGCGCTGGCGGCAGCGAGTGGTGCCTGCGTTCTGAAGCCCACAAGGAGCCACAATGCAGACTCCTCCTCTGCCTCCCCCATGCACAAAGCAGGGTCATCAGAAGCCTGGATTCAAAAGATGATAATACTAAAAAACACTGCCCAGTGACAGTGAATCCTTGGCACATGAAGAAAGCTTTTAAAGTCGTGAACGAATTAAGAAATCAAAATTTGCTGTGTGATGTCACAATTGTGGCAGAGGACATGGAAATCCTTGCTCACACAGTAGTGCTGGCCGCCTGTAGTCCATATTTTCATGCCATGTTTACAGGTGAGGTGAGTGAGAGCCCAGCAAAGACAGTTTGAATAAAAGAGGTAGACGGCTGGACCCTGAGGGTACTGATTGATCATGGTTACACTGCAGAAATTCAGGTTATGGAAAAAAAATGTACAGGAGGGGAAGGAATGTCTCTTCAGCATGAGTTTATCCTAATTTATAAAGCCATTGAAAAATACTTCTTTTGGAAAATGCAGCTCAGAAACACAGTTGATTACAGCTGATTACAATAAGCTACCCTTAGCAATCTTATTTGCAGACAAAGTAGATTTCAAACCAAAACTAATTAACAGAGACAAAGATGGTCACTACATCCTTGTGAAGGGAACAATCCAAGAGGAAGAGATGATAATCCTAAATATATATGCAGCAAATAAGAATACCCCCAACTATACAAAACAAATATCAATGGACATGAAAAACCAAGTAAGAACTAATACAATTGTAGTGGGGACCTCAATAGCCCACAATCACAGATAGACAGATCATCTAGACAAAAAGTTAACAACAAAATTCTAGAACTGAACTAAACTATTGAACAAATGGACTTAACAGATGTTTACAGAGTGTTCCACCCCACAAAATCAGAATACACATTCTCTTCAGCTGCACAAGGATCATTCTCTGAAATAGACCACATGCTAGCTCATAGGACAGGTCTAAGTAAATGTAAAAGAAATGAAGTTACCCCCTGTATATTATCAGACCATAGTGCAATAAAATTGGAGGTCAATAACATGAGAAACCACAAAACTCCCACAAACACATGAAAATTAAATAACACCCTCCTGAACAACCAATGGGTCACAGAGGAAATTAAAGAAGAAATCAGACAGTTTCTACAAGTAAATGATAATCCCATGACAACATACAGGAATCTGTGGGACACAATGAAAGCAGTTCTACACAGGAAATTCATAGCAGTGAATGCCCATATTAGGAAAACAGAGAGAATAAACAACCTAATGCCAAACCTCAAGCTCCCAGAAAAAGAAGAGTATAACCAACCCAAAGCTCTACAAGAGAGGGAATTATAAAGATCAGAGCAGAAATCAATGCAATGGAGACTAAGAGAGCGACACAAAAAAATCAATGAATCAAAGAGTTGGTTTTTTGAAAGAAAAAATAAAACCAATAAACCTTTAGCCAATCTTATCAAAAAAAGAAAAGGTTCAAATCCATGAAAATAAGAACAAAAAAGATGAAGTCAACAACAGACCCAGCAATATCCAGGAGATCGTCAATACCTACTTTGAGAACCTGTACTCTAATAAAATGGAAAACACAGAAGAAATGGACAGATTTCTAGATGCATACAAATTGGGAAAATGAAATGAAGATGATATAGAAATTCTAAACACCCCAATTACAATGAGTGAAATTGAAAATGTAATAAAAAATTTACCAACAAAGAAAAGCCCAGGTCTTCATGGCTTCACTGCTGAATTCTACAAGATATTTAAAGAAGAACTATCCCCATTACTCTTTAAACTCATCAAGGAAAT
>NW_004624776.1:6324360-6335994 GCF_000247695.1 Heterocephalus glaber | reverse complement strand
AAACAATCAACAAGTGGGATCTCTTCTTATTAAAAGGCTTCTGCACAGCAAGAGAAACCTCCAGCAGTGTGAAGAGACAACTCACAATGTGGGAAAAAAATCTTCACCTGCTCTTCCTCAGACAGAGGTCTACTATCTAGAATCTATAAAGAACTTTTAAAAATCAGACCTTCCAAATTTAAAGACCCAATCTGAAAATGGGCATCTGAAATGAACAGACATGTCTCAGACAAGAAGTAGAAATACCAGATAAACACATAAAAATATGTTCAACATCAGTGGTCATTCAAGAGAAGCAAATGAAAACAACGCTGAGATTCCACCTCACTCCAGAAAGAGTGGCTGCTATCATGAAATCAACCAATAGCAAATGCTGGCGGGCTATGGTGAAAAATGTCCACTGCTCCACTGCTGGTGGGAGTGTAGACTGGTGCAACCATTGTGGAAATCAGCATCAAGATACCTCAAAGAACTAGGACTGGAAGTCCCATTTGACCCAGCTATTCCCCTGCTTGATATCGTCTCAAAAGAATTAAAAGAATCATACCACAGTGATATATGTACACCCATGTTCATAGCAGCACAATTTGTAATAGCTAAAACTTGGAAGCAGCCAAATTGCCCAGCAACTGGAGACTGGATAAAGAAAATGTAGGGTTTTTTTTATAAAACGAAGTATTACTCAGCCATAAATAATGAGAAATTAGAGACATTTACTGCTAAATGGCTGCACATTGAGGTGATACTCTTAATTGAAATAAATAGGACACACATGTATAAATACCAAATAGCTTCTCTAGTGTGAGAAACTGAAAATGTAAATAAGGGCTAAAAGGTATAATTGATCATGTGAAATAGCAAGAAAAAGGGCAAAGGGGAAGGCAAAGTGGGAGGGGTAGGGGAAAGGAAAGAAGGGAATGGATTAATATGAGAAAATGGAAAAATGGAAACAAAGTCCTTGTAAATAGAGAAGGATGGAGGGGTGGAAGGAAGGGCAGGGGAAGGGTGAAAAATAAGAACCAAGAGATATTATGTAAAGGTGCAAATTTCCAATAGTGAATGTCATTATATTGTATACCTAAAATGTACCAATAAAATAAAATTTTAAAAAAATTTAGAAAAAAAATAAACAATCAAGAATCCATAATAATAAATGAAGAAATAAAATGGAATGAGAATGGCATCTACCTTTCTTCTTTTTCTCGTTAAGGCACATGTTAATAATAATAGTATCTGAAAGATTACCATTGAGGATCTTCTACAAAACACTTTATTAGTAATTCCCAAAACTAACAAGTTAAACAAGAAAAATAGTAGACATTGTTACAATCAAAGGACCTTAAATAGATATGACAAATAAATACATGTTATCCTAGATGGGCTCCTGCAATCAAAAAATGACATTAATGAAAAGCTGAGCAAATATGAATAAACTGTATGCTTTAGCTAATAATCATGTATCACTATTGATTCATTAACTGGCACAAATGTATGTCACTATTGTTAGATGTTACTAATAATGTGAGCTGGATGTATAGAATATGGCAACTCCCTGTAACATCTGACAATAATTTTATGAATCTAAAACTATTCTAAACTAATATTTTAACTTCAAAATTATATCCCTAATATCTGAATGAAGTGCAAAAGTAACAGATAACAAAAAATAATCAGTACACATTCTCTAATAATTTTAATGATTAATTTTAGTATAGGTTTCATATATTCTTTAAATAAAATCTGTATTTCAATTCTACTAAGAGAGAGACAGACAGATATCAGAAATATAGTGGAATAGGAGGTCCCTAACTTTAGCTCCCCTAGCTGAAAATCCAACTGGCAACTACCCACAGTCAAGAACACCTTTGTGAAGATCCCAGAACAAGGGTGAAGCTGAAACACCTCCCCCTAACCCTGCTTTGGAGAAAAAATTGAGAAAAGATACATTTTGAAAGTAAGAGGGAAATTGAGAAAAGATACATTTGAGAGTAAGAGAACCAGTTTCACTTTAACGTGTCCTCCTTCTCCCATGATAGCACAGAACCACACAGGGGATTCCCTTGGTCCTATGGTTTCTTCAGTGGAGAAAAGAAAGCACATGTGTTTTAATTATTTTCTTGTCACTAAGAGACAATACCCAACACCTACAATTTAAAGGAGGAAAGGTTTATTTTGGCTCATAGCTTATAGAGGTTCCAGTCCACAGTGGGCTGGCTCCAAGTCAGGCCACATGAAAGGGGCATGGCAGAGGACAATTGCTGACAGCATGGCAGACCAGAAGCAGAGAGTAATCAAGGGAGGAGTGAAGGTGATATATCCTTCTAAGCTGCACCCCCAGTGATTCACCTCTTTCAACCAGGTTTCACCTTCCAATGTCACAGCTAGCTATAAAATCTTCAGTAGACTAATACTCTGACAGGTATCATGACTCCATGATCCAATCACCTCCCAGAAGCCCCACCCATAAGCACATGAGGCATTTGTGGGGGGGGGAGGTCATCTAGATATAAATCATAGCACCATGGCAAACATCCAGGTTCTCCTGCATTCCAAGACATTATCTGAGAGACCCAGATAATGTTTCATCTCATGCAGAGCACTGGAGGAATTAGCAGAGATAGAAAACTTAGGATCAGCCAGAAATAAAGAAAGAAGTCAGGAGTCACAACAACTAGTGCATAGATTCTAGCACTGGCATCATGTTCCTGCTAGCAGCAGTACCTAACCAGAGAGACCAGGCAATAACTTCACCCACCTGCAAATCTGAGCCAGTTATTCTAGCTGGCCAAGAAGTACAGTAAGAAATTCTATCTGGCTTGAATCCCCAGCCAGAAGGCCGGCCTAACTGTGGAGCTTGACCTAAGTCCCGACCCAGTCATGGAGGCAATCTGCAGAACAAAGCTTCTTTTCCCACTTAACCAGGTAGCCCAATAGTGACTTGGCCCAGCCTTGGAGCATAGCCAAAAGCCCTACCCAGAAACCATGCCCAACTTTAGAGCATCAACTGCAGCACCATCTGTTTATGAAGTCCAGCCAGCAGCCCCAGCCAACTGTGTGGCTCAGTCTGTGGCCCCACCCAACAAGGGTGACTAGGAAGCAACCTTGTCAGACTACAGAAGACAGCCAGTGACTCTACCTAGTAGCATATTTTAGCCTCCAGTCATTGGCCTCTCTAATCAGTAAGGTTGGCTAGCCATTCATCTGTGGAAGATATCCAGTAGTCCTACATAATCACGGAGCAGAGCCTATAGTTCTGTTAGACCTGAGAGTTAAGCAGTGATTCATACTGACCATAGAGTAGAGCCAAACCCCCTTCCCACTAAGATGAGGAAAGCAACCAGTAACCCCAACCAATCACAGAGAACCCCCTGAGATGCTGTGTGATTACAGGACCAATCTGTAGCCCTGCCTGAACATGGAGCCTTGCCAGTGACACCGCCCAGCTGGAAACAGATTTACCTTCACCACCTGACCAGAGGCAATTTTGAATCCCAGTCGGCTATCCCAACCAATTTCATGAAAAAGTAGCACTGTAATCCCACCAGAATGGTGAATATATGTGCCCCAGTCAGGGATCCTCCCACCCAACCAAGGAGCTGAGCCTGCACTTCACCTAACCTTAGAGTACAGGCAGTGGCCCCACTCAACTAGAGAATCTGACAGCAATTAGAGAATCAGGTGATCTATTAAAAATCCTGGATTGGACTGACTGATGGAAGCCTATCCTTCCCAAAGAGAAACTGTAAAGACTGGGGGTGGGGGGGTGGCCACTTCAACAAATGTGCAGGCAGCAGTACAAGGATACAAGTATCACAAAGAATCAGGGAAACAAAGTATCACAAAAGGAAATTAATAAACCTCCAGTAATTGGCCTCTAAAGAAGATCTGTGAATTTGCTGACAAAGAATTCACAATTACTCCTTTAATTTTAGTGAACTACAAGAAAACACTGATAGACAACTAAACAAAATAATGGAAACAATACAAAGTGAGAAGTTCAACAAAGATGGAAAAAGCAGGAAAAAAAAGAATCTTTGTAAGTCTAGGAAGAGAAGAGAGACTAAAGAAAGATAGTTGAATATTCCCTAAATTTGGGAGTAGAGATCGCTATACAGATTTATGTGGCCCAAAAGTTCCCTAGTAGTTTGAACCCAAAAATATCTATTCTGAGATACATTATAATTAAATTGTCCAAAATAACAGAGAGAATTCTGAAAACAGCAAGAGAAAATTGACTTATTATATACAAGGGAGCCTCTATCAAAGAATTTCTCAACAGAAACATTGCAAGACCAGAGAGAATGAGAGGATGTATCCAAAATATTATTTTAAAACACTAAACTTGCAAAAGCTGTCCTTCAGAAATGAAGGAGCAATAAATACTTCCTCAGACAAACAAAATCTAAATGAGTTTATCACCACTGTGCTTGCCTTCCAAGAAGGCAAAAGGGGAAATCAAAGGACACTAATTAACATTACCAAAATATGTGGATGCATAAAACTAATCAGCAAGTTTAAAAATACGGTCAAATCAAAATTCTCTAATATTGTAATAGTAGTGCATAAATCACATTCAACTCTAGTATACAAGGTTTTTTTAGTATATTAGAAATAACTATGATGACAATGATTTGTTACTTGGACACAGAATATAAAAAGATATAAATTCTAACATCAATAACCCAAAATGTGATGAAGGGAAGAAGTACAATTTTAGAGTTTTTCTATGCAAAGTTAAGTAGTTGTCTGTTTAAATGTTTTTAAACTATATGATATTTTATGCAAGCATCATTCTATGCAAATCATAAAGAAAAAAAACCTATAGTAGACACATAAAATATAAGAACAAGGAATCAAAGACTATCACCATAAAAAGTCATCAAATCACAAAGAACAGCAACAATGCTACAAAAAAGCCTGAAACAATTAACCAAGTAGCAATAGTAAGTTTTTACTAATCAATAATTACTTTAAACCTTTAAACAAAAAACAGAGTAGCTATCATTTGATTCTCCAAGTGGTTGGAATTAGATCCTTCTAGGTTAGTCACTCTTTATATGTAGGCCAGGTAATGACTGAAAAGATTTTACTTGCAGTACTAATTCAGAAAAACAGAGAAAATAAAACACAAAATAAAGAATTTCCAAACCAAAACTTCAGACACAATGTCTGAAAATAATTTTGTTTCTGAAACATTTTACTAAGACCTAATATTATGTTACATTGAATTATACATTTGTTGAGTCATATTCGGAAAAATAAGTCATTGCTTGAAGCCAGAACTGTTCAAAGAAAACATAGGCCATAGACCACTACAGAATCTCAGTCACCCAAGTGCAGCAGGAATGCTCACAGTCCGCTCAGTCCCCCTATGATGGTCTTTCAGGTCTTTTCTTTGTATTTACAACTTAAGTCATTAGAATACTTGTCTACAGCATTGTACCCTTCCCCTCACAGAATAAGTTTTGGAGTCTTGAATACTGGCTGATTTTTAGTTGTGATTTTATAACTTATCTCTTAATGAAACATCTAGTTTCTCATAATAAATTATAGATTGTTCAGTTATTAACTGTTAGATGACTTCCTATTTTGAAAAAAATTCAACTATTTTTGGTTTATATTCTACTTTGGGAAATTTAACTAACTTTCAAATAAAAAGGTTCTGCTTTATACTTCTACATTTATTCCCTCTGCCTCATAGTTTCAGTTACTTGAAACAGTTATGGCTAGTCAGTGAGTGGCAACACAGTTGGCTCCTTGAGAAGTATGAATATTAAATGACATAAAAATTTATTTCAAAGCTTCCTCATATAACTAAAATATTTGGACAATCTCCAAAACATCTATTACATACAATTTCAGACATCTAAAAACACTTAGGCACCTCCCATCTTAGGTTATATCTAAACACTACCAAGCAATATGAATTTCTAGACTGTGTAAATTGATTCAAAATAATATTCACTAAGTCTCAGTATAGAGCTAAGGAGGCTTCATTTCATCCCTGATTTTTCTCCTAAAATGATACCAACATATGGTCTCTATTTTGATTGCTTATTAAAAATTTCCAAGTCCTTTCCAATTTTGAACTTCCTTGTTGGTGCCTGAGGCAGCAATCTGTCTCATTTCTTCCCAGATCAAAACCATGTGTCTCATGGCCTTGCAGGGATAATTTGACAAATTCATCTTTACTTTTTTTCCCATAATAACTTCATAACAAAGACATTTTCATTTTAATGGAAGCTCTTAGATACATTATTCCAAAGGAATGAGTCTAATGGTAGGAAATCCATGCATTGTCTGGGGAGATGTTGTGTGCTAGGTTAACCTTTAAGCATCTTTCAAGGCTTCCATCTTGTTTATGCTTAAGTTTGACAGATTTGTGGTGTATGTATATTATATTATCTTTCTTATGGAAATTTCATTGTCTTTAGAGATAGATGAAAATGTGAATTCTCGTGGTTATAGAGTCATATACCAATAAGATCAATACTGTTGAATATAAATGTGTTATGATGAAATTTTAAACTTTTATTAGTCACATTTAAAAAGTGAAATAAAAGAGATAAAATTAATTGTATTGCTCTACTTTATTTAACCCAATACATCCAAAATATTACTATCTTAACATAAATATTTTGAAATTATAGTTGAGATGTTTTTAATTCTTTTCTGGCCTATCTTTGAAATTTAGTGTATATTTTACACATTCTATACATTTGTTTTTGGACTAGTCACATTTCAAGTGCTCAGTAACCTCAAGTAGCTAGTGACTACCATCTAGACCAGTGGTGGTGAATCTATGGCATGTGTGCTGCAGCTGGCTGTTTATTATCATTGAAAGTTCTAAAAGGTTCACCATCACTAATCTAAACCCATGCAGGTCTAGATACAGTGCAGGTCCAATGGCAGAGGACTTATGATTAAGAGGAAGAACTTAATCTTTGAGTGATTTAAGAGTTGGAACCAAAATTATATAATGAGAAAGATGTAGGTTTTGAAGATCTATATTCAAATTCTAGTTTCTCTAATTCACTAAAAATCTTTAGAAAATTTCCTTAAATTTCTCTTTTTTTTATGCTTGTTAAATGCAGATGTTATTTCATCTGGTTGTAGTTAAAATTAAATGAGGTCATATGCATAATATTTGGGCAAATAGTGTATATTGATTAAATCTTATTGTGAGTCCTTAAGAAGGATAACATCCTATAAGTTTATTAATTTAGCATATGTTTATTAAGTTTTTGTAGTGTATCACTGAACAAAAAAGACAATAATATCAGAAAGCAGAGGAAGATTAAAAATAAAGTGTTGTCATAGTTCTTTTTCTTGTTGCTGGTACAAACTACCCAACATCACAAATTAAAGAAGTTTGTTTAGCTTACAGTTTGTAGAGGTTTCAGTTCATAGTTAGCTGACTCCAAGGCAAGGCAACATGGTAGAGGAGCATAACAGAGGAGATACAGTCCATGACAAAGCAGGCAGAAAAAAGCAGTAACAGCGAGCCTCCCTTTCCCTTTTTATATTATTCAGGCTATAAGCCTATGGGTTGCCACCCACATCCAGGGTGGGTCTTCTCTCTTCAATAAATCCACTCAGCCACACCCAGAACTACTCTAATCCAATCAGTGATCTAGTTATTGTACAGTTTTATCCAGTCACTCCCTAAAAACCACCTTGGAGCATATTATGGCTTGTAACTAGATGTACCCCACCCCAAAGCCTCATGCAGTCATAGGTGGGGCTTTTTGGAAGGGGCTGGATCTAGGTAGGATGTGTGATGCTGGGAACAAGAGATTGATTCATGATGCAATGGTAGGATTAAGACTGACCCACCTTGAGTGTGAGTGCTACAAGCTCTAAGGAGGTATAAGGGGCAGAAAGAATCCCTGCTTGTGGCTCACTGCTTTGCTGCCTTCTACCTGCCATGAACTGTTTCTCCTCTGCCATGCCACCCAGCCTTGGAACCAATCAACTATGAACTGAAACCTTATAACTGTGAGCCAAATAAACCTTTCCTCCTTTAACTTTGGGTGTTGGGTATTTTGTCTCAGCAACAAGCAAAGTAACAAAAGAGAGAGCATGTGAGGCTTTGGGGGATATTTTAGATACAAACCATAACAAGTATGTTGTAGTATGTCAGAAGATGATAAGTATTACACAAAAATTAAAATACAGCAAGGTAAAAGTGATCAAGTGTGGAGAAAGTGTGATATATATTTTTAACAAATGTGGCTAGGTTAATTAATGAGACATTTGAGCAAAAAGTTCAAGGATATGAGGAACTTGACCTGTAGATTTTTGAAGGAAAAGGATACCAAACGAGGTTGCACTGGGGCAAAAACTCTGAGGTAAGGTTATGCCTGGTATGTTTAAGAAACATGGGAAGCAGGGAAGACAGTGAGTCTAAGGCATAGGAAATGAAGGAGGAAGTGATAGGAGTTGACATCAAAGAGATTCTCATCATGTGGGTCCTTGTCAGGTCTTTGTAAGAGTTCAGGCTTTCACTCCCACTGAGAAAAAAGAGTGACACCTTCTGACACCTGATTTAAAAGCATCATTCTGGAATCCAGGTGGGAATAACCTGTGGGTGGTAAACATATGTGGATAAATAGCATTATTAGTAAAAGAAAAAGATAAAGACTTGTTAGGGGCTACTGCAATAATTGAGGAGACACAAGGATGGCTTGGATGAGTGGTAGCAGTGGAGATGCTGAAAAGCAGTGAGTTATTATTTTGACCTATTTTGAAGGTCAACCAACGCCATTTCTTAATCAATTGGTTCCAGAGTATGGGAAAGAGAAAAGCATTAAGGATGAAACTAGTGTTTTTAGAATGAAACATTTCAGTTTTATTTTAACTGTTCTTCCTTTTCCATTTCAGATTTTCTGTATATGGCTTACTTTCTTTTATGGCTTGTGTCTAGATGTCCCCCCAAAGCCTATGTGGTCATAGGTGGAGCTTTTCTGAGATGCCTGGATCTAGAGTGTGTGGTGCTGAGATTAAGGATGTGATGCTTCTGTTGATTCATGGTGCTATGTTAGGATTAAGGGTGCCCTACTCTGGCTGTGAGTGTTACCTGCCCTAAGCAGGTATAAGGAACAGAAAGGGAGAGAATATAAGAGACAGAAAGAGCGTTGCTATTCTCACTGCTTGTCACTTGCTGTTTTTGTTGCCTCCCACCTGCCATGAACTGTTTCTCCTTTGTAAAATCTGTCTGTCATGCCACCCTACCTTGGAACTTGCCAAGTATGAACTGAAGTCTTTACAAGCTGTGAGCCAAAGAACCTTTCCTCCTTTAATTTTGGATGTTGGGTATTTTGTCTCAGCAAAAAGAAAAATAAATAGGACATTTTCTTTATAATAGTGTCTTCCAGTTTCATCCAAACTCTGTACAGTGAACTCTGATTTCCAGTTACCAAGAGATTGATCTTCAGCTCCACTGGATCCAGAGGATTCCACAGGAGCCACATGTGCATCCACTTGGAGCTGTCAGTGGACTGTGGAATTGGCAAGGAACCATGAGCTGCTCGACTCAAGAGTATCCTTCTTCATGTCAGTAACTATCACAACACTCTTTGTCTGACCTACTTCCCCAAGGAATGTAACAGCAGAGCTGTTCACTTCAGGGATTCCTGGGGTTTCTCTTTTTCTTCAAGTCTCCAGCCCCTCAAAGAAGTCCATGTTCTGATCATTGGGGTTTTTTTTTTTTTGATTGCTTAAAAGACATGAAGACTCTGTGACTAAGTTTTCAAAACAGATCTTTAGACATACACAAAGGTAAGCATTCCTGAAATTTTTGACCTACCGACACATTAACCCTACCATTTGCTCCTCTCAGCCTTCACCTCTTGTAATTGTCACTTTCTTGTTGTTGGGACAAAATACTCAACACCCACTATTTAAAGGAGGAGGGGTTTGTTTGGTTCACTAGTTTTAGAAGATTCTGACTATAGTCAGCTTGCTCTGAGGCAGGAATGGCATGGTGGAAGGGTCTGGCAGAGGAAAGCTGATCACATTATGGCAGCCAGGATGTAGAGGGAGTAGAGGACCTGGGAAGGGAGATATACCATTTAGGTCATGCCCCCACCCACCACCTCCTAACAGCAAGTCAGCTATAGCATCCCCATGATCCACACATATGAGAATTTGGCGGGACATTTTAGATCTAAACCACAATACCTTCTGTCCTGTGCATAGATTCCAAGAAACCTGATTATAAACTTAGGCCACACATTCCTCCCTTTACTGGTCTTGCAAAGCTGAAACCTTACTTTAAGCCCAGTATCCATCTGTTTCTGACCTGCATCCAGGCAGCTCAATGAGGTTTGAGCAAATATTCAATTAAGCAGACTTGCTTCTCTTTACATTCAGAGACAGAATCTAAAATGGGTACATAATGCTCTCTGACAACTCTAAAATTCTACTGTTTTCTTGTCCTCTTCCCTGAGCAATAGTTTTCTAAATTCTCCCTGCTTAACTTTGTTTATCACACATGTTCACCTTGATCTCCTCCCTCTACGATGTTTGCTTTCACCAGTGACACTGCTTCACATGCCCAAGACCTCAGATCACCAATGGATCTAAAAAATATTGTTGATGTTATGTTTTTTCAGATTTATT
The DNA here is from genome assembly GCF_000247695.1 of Heterocephalus glaber. The sequence goes on along the minus strand of NW_004624776.1, from coordinate 6,325,371 downwards.
TTCATGTTATGTGAACATGAGAAATTACTCCCAAGCTCTTTACATGCTTTATTGGAATACAGAGGTTTCAAATTTCTTCCTATGCTATCTTTTCACTACAGCCCAGCCACTACAATCTATGTTCAAGCCACCATGATCTCTTTACAGATTGCTACCACAGTATTTTTACTGCCTTTCTGTCCTTAGGATCACCCACTTACATTCACTTATTTATCTTTTTAATCTCTTTTTTTTTTTTGCTTAAATTCTTTTATTGGTACATTTTAGGTATACAATATCTTCACATTTATCACTGGGTGCTTCTACCTGTACATGATGTGTCTCGGTTCTTATTTTTTCCCCATTAACTGTGAGACCTTCACCCCCTCCACCCTTCCCTATTTGCATAGACTTTGTTTCCATTTTTTTCTTTTCTCATAATTTTTCCTTTTCCTTCTTTCTTTCCCTTTCTCCTTCCACTTCCCCTACCTCTTTGGACCTTTTCTTCCTATTTCAAATTATCAACTATTCATTTTAATTGTTTGAGTCCTTATTTACCTTTTCAGTTTCTCACATTAAAGAATCTATTCAGTATTTACACATGTGTGCTATTTATTTCACTTAAGAGTATGGCTTTAATATGCGTCCATTTAGCTATAAATGTCTCTAGTTTCTCATTCTTTATGGCTAAGTAGTACTCCATTTTATTAAAACAACAACAACAACAAAAAACAAAACACATCTTCTTTATCCAGTTTCCAGAAGATGGGTACTTGAGCTGTTTCCAAGCTTCAGCTATTACATACTGTGCCACAATAAGCATGGGTAAACATATATCCCTGCAGTATGATTCTTTTAATTCTTTGGGAAAGATACCCAGCAGGAGAATAGCTGGGTCAAATGGGACCTCTAGTCCTAGTTCTTTGAGGTAACTCCATACTGATTTCTACAGTGGTTACACCAGTCTGCACTCCCACCAACAATGGAGAAGGGTTCCTTTCTCCCCACCCCCCTGCCAGCATTTGTTATTGG
>NW_004624776.1:6256610-6283464 GCF_000247695.1 Heterocephalus glaber | reverse complement strand
AGTCTACCCGGCAACAAGGAAGTAGCCCCAGTACCCTCCCCTTGCTCCCTCCCTCTAGCCCTAGGGTATATATGCTGTAGCAGCTTCCGCAATAAAGGAGACTTGATCAGAAACCTGTCTGTCTTGTCTCCATCTCTCGTGTCCCCTGTCCTTTGTCATTCTCACTCCCCCTCTAGGGTCTCCGTTGACTTACCCGCGGGCTGGGACACCAAGGGAGGTTAAAAGAACAATAAAGCATTCTGAAATCACTCAGAGATTAACTACAGAAGCTAGTACCCGCACAATACCTGCAAGAATTCAAAGGAAGAGTTGATGTTTTCAGAATCTAGGTGTTTGAGATGGGGTTCAGAGTTAAAAAATGATATTCTTGACTCAAAGCTAACACCGTAATGTGATCAGACTTTGAGAATCTAAACTATTTGTGGCCAAAGAGAAACTGGTGGCACTTTAACACTTGTCCCCTAGGAAAGTTGGATGTTTTCCTACTCTTTGAATTGGGACTGACCTATGACTACTTTGACCAATGGAGTAAGTTGCCATGGGCAAGAAGTATTTCTGACCTAAATTTCAAAAGAAAACTAGCAACTTCAGCTTTGATCTCTCTGGTACCCAAACTTGCTATCCAACTATCCATATGAGAGGTCCTGAGACTATATACAAAGGAAAGGGCCTAGTAGAGTTCAGCCTTCTAGGGCTCCTACCAAACTATCAGGTATTTAAGAGGAGAGTTAGACCCATCAGATAAGACCAGTCACCTGCTAAGTACTGCAAAGTGACATTATAGATGTCACAAGGAGCCAAATCTTTCAGCAAAGATTTTCCCAAAGATCCAAATGATTATTGCTGTAAACCACAAGTTTTGAGAACTTTGTTGCAATAATTGATATCTTATTGATTTGCATTTGGTATATTTGTTATTAAATTCCACTTTACAGACCTTCTAGAGGCACCCAGGAAGATATCCTACCTATACTGGGCTTCTTAAATCTCTCCCCCAAAAGAAAATAATTTAATCTCTCTACAATACACACTCAAACAGCACCAAGATCCTGGTCATATTGGATTTATCCCAAAGGCTAAATGATTTACTGGGTCATGTGATGGATGGTACATTATGGTAAAATATCATTTTCCTTTAAAGGTGAAGAAAATATATTATAAACAAAGAATAATTTTATTCCAGAGAATGTTCTTTTAACTTGGCCATATGGTCAAAGGTATTTTTGCTGTGGAATTCTTGTGAGTTAGTGTAGCATGAAACAATTACATTTAGAAATCATTTAGTTTGGACAAATGCACCAAATTTGTGCAGTTCCACACCATATGCTTTTCACTTTATAATAGTTTATTCTGAGATTTTTACTTTCCCTTTTATTTCTTGATGGTGCTTCCTAAATGGCCACGTTTAAAAATGTGGTAACCGTCTTTAGTATCTTGTGATGCTCTTTTACTTTGGCTTAAAACTTAGCTTTCTGGTACATATTAAAATCTATAACTTTAGATACTGCCTTTCAATTATGTATAATGACTTTTATGTTGAATTTTCAATCATTATATTTCATGTTTCCATTATTACTAAAAGCATTAAGTACAAGTTTTTAAATGGATTCCTGAGATTCTCCCAGGAATATAGTTTCCATGGTTTGGATATGGCTTAATATGTCCTCCAAAGTGTGGTAACCAATTTTGAGAGATGGTAGATCTGTAAAAGGTGATTATGTCATGGGGCACCACTTTCAGAAGGGATTCATGCAGTTCTCATAGGACTAGGTTAGTTCTTGAGAGAGTGAGTTGTTATTAAAGAATGACTCTGAATCATCCTTGTCTTCTTGTTTCTCATATGTGACCTTTTTTGCACATGCACCCTCCATGTGATGTCTTCTGCTAGGAGGCTCTTACAAGATATTGGACTTTCAGTCTCCAAATCTATGAGCTAGATAAACCTCTTTTCTTTACAAGGTACCCAGAATCAAATGTTTTATTATAACAACTTAAAACAATAGTGAGTATTTGTACTAAATTTTTCAAGTGATTCAGATGAAAATAGTCAACTATCAGCTTGGAAAAAAAGGAACAGCTTCATTCTCTTTGCTGTATTCCTAGCAATAGGCATAATAGTTCTGGTTTTTAGAAAATAAGGTTGGAAGTGAGGTCAGATTTCCCAGAGAGTTCTCTCACCAACCACAATTGATTAAGCCTTCAGAATTATATAGTCAAATGAGGAAGCTGCATTTACTTTTCCAAAGTAGGATATGATTTATAAAATCAGTGCTGTCAACAAGGACCTGGAAATGCCCTTAATGGAGTAGTCCTCAGCACTAGCAATGTAGAGGAATCATCTATGGAGCTTTCAAAGTTCTCCATACCCAGAACATATCTGAGACCAACTAAGTCAGAATTTGGAGGTGTGAAACATTTGTGTTTTCAAAGCTCTCTTGAAGATTGTAATAAGCAGTCAATGTTGAGAACCACCTGAATGTCAATCCCAAGGTACTATACTGACATCTTCCCCCAATTTTTGGAATTACTAGTGAAAATGACATGTTCAAAGAGCCCATATGCTAATATGAATGATGGCCAAAAGGATAAAGCCGCTAGTGTGCTGGAGAAGTGACATCACAGATGGCCCTGAGATTTCAGGAACTATCTCAGAATGTAAGTGCAAGAAGGGACACTGAGGCTTCAACAATCTACCTATCTGGTTTTATAAATGAGAAAAGCAATTGAAATTACAGAAAATCGTGGTAGAGTCAGGAAGAGAGGCTAAGTCTCTCTGCTCCCAAGCCAGTGCTCTTTCCTCTGGCTCCATTAATGAAACCTCAGCTCTCTCTTTGGGAACTCATGGAGTTCATGTGTTCTGTGAGCCCAGAATTGCTGGATTCAGTTCCCCTAATTAATTCCTGGAAAAGAACTTTTGTACAGAGAGACTCTGGGCCAATATTTCAATCAGATTTCTAATTTGATTTGCAACTGAAAATATTTACACATTTGTTATTGGTTTATATCCATTCAAAACATTCCATCAGGGACTGTAATCTTCCATTGCATCTCAGAAGTGACACTTTCTGGTAACTTACAGAATATCAATTACTTTTTTACCTTCATCATTTGCTTTACAATATTAGCATCAATTTGTCTATACATATGTATATTTTTCCTTAAATAAATTGTGGTACCTCAAAATCTCACACAAAGTTTATACTCAGGATAGGGTTCCAGATTAGTTGGATTGTATATTAATATTTGACTTTTTTCATGTTTCGTGTTTTATATTTTGTTACAAGGCAAGTCAAAAAATTTTTTGATTTGTACAATGATGGAAATTTGAACTCTAAATGTTAACTGAACTCTACGATTGTGTTTTTCATTGACTATCTGAACCAACCATGGAGTTTCACATTCTTCTAAAAAGTAGAAGTGACAAGGGAACCTCTTATATTATTTTTTAGTTCTCTTATTGGTACATTTTAGGTATACAATTCATTTACATTTATCATTGGGGGCTTGTACCTGTACATGATGTATCTTAGTTCTTATTTTTTCCCCATTACCTGTGCACCCTTCACACCCTCCATCCTTCCCTATTTACATAGATTTAATTTCCTTTTTTTTTTTTCTTTTCTCATAGTTTTTCCTTTCCCTCTTTTCCTTTCCCCTTCCCCTCCTTTCACTCCTTTGTCTTTGGACCTTTTTTCCTATTTCAAATTATATATTATTCATTTTAATCATTTTAACCCTTGTTTACACTATCAATTTCTCACACTAGAGAAACTGTTCAGTATTTACACATGTGTGTCCTATTTATTTCACTTAAGAGTATGGCCTCGATAAGCATACATTTAGCTATAAATGACTCTAGTTTTTCATTCTTTATAGCTGAGTAGTACTCCATTTTATTTTAAAAAACCCATTTTCTTTATGCAGTTTCCAGGTGATGGGCACTTGGCTGCTTCCAAGCTTTAGCTATTACAAACTGTGCCACTATGAACCTGGGTGCACATATATCACTGTGGTATGATTCTTTTAATTCTTTTGGGAAGATACCCAGCAGGGGAATAGCTGAGTCAAATGGGACCTGGAAATGAGATGAAAAAGTCCCATAACCAACCACCTGGCTACCCTGAACTGATAGCACAGGAAATAACAAAACAGATGAATGAGGCTCTAGAAAAATTCAAAGCAGAAATAATCTCCCAGATATCTACAGAGATGGTGAGCAGAGTGAAAGACATGATTAGAGGATCTAGAACAGAAACAGATAAAAAAAAAAAAAGATGAGCTCAGAAACATGCTGGAAGCCATGAATACCCAGCATAAGAAAGAAATGGAAACCATGATTGCCCAACATAAGAAAGAAATGGAATCCATGAAACAGATTCAAACAGATATTCAGGGGATCAAAAACTCCATTGAAAGTATCCACAGCAGAGTAAGGGAATCTGAAGATAGAATATCAGATATAGAAGACAAGATTGCAGTTAGAGACCATGAAAATAGAGATTTCTTAAAAATAGTAAGGGATCATGAGAAATCAATCCAACAACTGCTAGACAATGCAAAGAAGAATAACATAAGACTGATAGGAGCCTATGAAAAAACAGGAGAAAGCACAACTGACATAAAAAAAAACTGTTCATAGAAGTAATAGTTGAAAACTTCCCAGACAGAGGTAGAGAACTGGACATACAGATAAATGAGGCATATAGAACTCCAACTAGCTATGATCAAAAACAAATCTACATCTAGACATATAATAGTCAAGAGCCTCTTATATTAAACAGTGGTCAACTATGAAATATCTGTCAACCATAATTGTTTATTTCTCACCCACTGTCTTTCTACCTGACATTTTTCTTCCATGACATATATGACTTTCATAGCACTATGATATCATTTATAGTGAATCACAGTCTCAGCAACTTCTCTCCACTGCTGCTTGATGTACCAATCTGAGAATTTGGAGAAAGTTATGATGTTTCCCAAGTGGAAAGTCTGCATATGCTGACAAAGGACTACAATGCTGGGACTTACAGCTGCCATAGCTAGATCTTCTTCACCACTATCCGTTCCCCAGAGAAGACTGAGATATCACAGTACCTCATGAAACAACTAGCACCTTTACCTCTGAGACCAATATGCAAGTCAAGGAAACACATTCTGTGTCATAAAATGAAGTTTTTATTTCTTGTCAAAATTTACTTGAAAAGAAATCCTTGATTCTAATATTGTCCCACTTGTCTTCATTGGAATTCTGTTCATATCTTCAATTTTATAACACAAATTTAAAGTGAAATTGAGTTCTTTTGAAGCAAATATTAAGAATTCTGTTAATATCATTATGTATAGTGTATATGTTGTTTTGTATGAATACATAATGTCTCATCTACAGCCCAGGGGTAAGGTGCCGAGAGACCCAAGAAAACACTGCTTGTGGGAGATAAAGTCTAATAAGATAGATCCTGATAAATAAGACTTACCACAAGTACTAAGAGAGAAGCAGTGTTAATTGCAACTTACAGGTGAGGGAAGGTCCACAAGAACCACATATGGGTCCAACAGCACTTCTTGGCAGGTCCATAAGGAGGATGTATTCTCTAACAGCTCAACTTGGCAAGTCCCATGAGGGGTCCATACACAACCTCAGCATAGCTCAGCAACCTGTTGTTGAGTATGAACCTCATAGGGGTTCAGCATACATACACACACCCAGCAAAATCCATTAGAGTTACCTGCCTGACGACAGCATCACTCAGCAGGTTCTGTGGCAGCTGCTTAGAGAATCACTTAGCAGCAGGTGACTGTAGGGAAACAATTTTTAAATTAAACTACATAGCAGTGGCATCATTAGCATTCTTTGTCCTGATTTATCATCAGCATTCCAATGAGTGGCAGACTTGGCAAATGAGCAAGAAGGCAGTTTCTACAGATAGTACTATTTTGCCCAGTTCTTGGTGTCTTAGATAACATTTACCTGGTTGTCCTGGTCCCTGTCTGCTTACAATGTCCCCTTGACTTGGCAGTAGTCTTGAGAACACAAAAGGAGTATTTTAGGGACATGTTGCCAAATGGTCTAGTTTTCCTCAGAGATCACACACACACACATACACACACACACACACACACACACACACACACATATTTCTGAGGAAGAACTGAGCTACTGTGTTCATTCATATAGTGACAAGAAAGATTTAACAACGGCTTTCTGCATAACATCTCTAGATCTTGGGAGATGCTATTTGCCAGTATTTCATCATTTCTTCATCACATTACTTCAATGCATCTTTCCATTAAACATTTTGCTTTATGCTATTATCACATTAGTAACAAGTATTTTAGAGGCAGCTCAAGATAATAAAGAAAATAGGGCTGAGAGTGTGATGAATTTGTAAGTGTGGAAACTTGGGCTACATTCTTGCCCTATTAAAGCCTTTCTCTCCCTTTCTGTATGGTGGGTGTTATAAAAATTAAGCAAAATTAGGTTACCCTCTAATAGTACTGTCAGCAATGGGTCAAGAAAGGAAAGAATCTGAGGAATTGAGTGGCAGAAGAGAAATCCAAATTTCATTAGCCAAAGTGATACCTGTTAAAGTATTAGTCCTCTTTGTTTTAAATGAATTTTTCCTTCAGAAATTTCAGGCAAAATTTTTATAGCTGATATAAAAGTTTTATATCAATTATTTTTAACATAAGATATTTAAAAATAAACATTTTACTTGTCAGTTGGATACCCGGTAATGTATCATTAAATGAGCTTTTGAACTGCTCTCTATACAGAATTCCTATTCTATCCTGTAGGTTTACTTGTTCTTGGAACATTTTTTTTTATTCATGAATTTAAAAATCTTTCCATTAGTACTATGGATATACTTTTGGACAAACAGTGCTAGGACCAAGCTGATAGTTTTTCTGGTGACAAGAAGAAAGAGTGGAGCCCTTAGAAAAATTAGGTATCAGAAGGGTTATTTCTGTTGGAGCACATCATACACCTCAGCCTACTATTTTTGACCCATATAAGTAGTCATAGTTTGCTTGCTTAATCACACATCCAAAAAAATTTTTTCAATTAGGCATGGTGGCCTACATCTATAATCCTACCACTCTGGGAGAAAGCAGGATGATTGAAAGCTAATAGAACATAATGTGGAGAATTCAAGTCTTTGTGAGACCCTGTCTCAAAATTTTAAAAAAGATTTTAAAAGGGGGCAGGGAGGGCTGAGGATTTAGCTCAGTGGCACCACACCTGCCTTGCAATTGCAAGATCAGTGCTAACTCCCAGAGCCACACACACACAAAAATCAGAATATCTATTTTTAAAAAATGATGTATGCACACAAAGTATGATGAGGGTTGGGATATTAATTCAACCCTCAGAAAAAGAAAATATTCTGAAAATCTCAGTATTTTAGGACTTTCAAAGACCATAATATTTGCTCTCTCGGGCAAAACTTTCCATTTATAAGGGCCAGCCAGCCAGGTTGTACTTTTAATAAGAACCACGTAGGTGAGGTGGCAGCAGAAACTATGGGAATCCTCTGTGCTGCTGCAGTAGTAGTGCCCATCATGAAGCAGGACCTCAGCTAGGGCCAAAGTTGCATCGTGTCCCCCCTCCCCCCAACCACAGGGAGAGACAGCTGGAGTCATGGCATTATTAGTGGCCCCCTCAGGATGCTTCTTTGGGTGGGGCAGCATGGGAACTGCACTGTCCCTCCTTTCCCTATCAGCGACAGGCACCTGAGTGAGGGGCAGAGGGACACAATCCACATAGACAGAGTGGCACTCCTCTCTGCTACTTCAGTGGCAGTGCATACCTAGGCCTGGGACCTCCGCTAGACCTGAGCAACACTACACTTGGTTCTCCTGGCCATGTGTACCTGTGGGCAGGACAATAGCCAGAGCCATGCACAAAGTGTCCTCAGCATTCCTGTATGGGCTGGGCAGTGATGGGAATATGGTACTTCCCACACTACAAGTAAAAAGTGCCAGAGTGTGATGTAGAAGGAGGGCCAGCAGGAGCCATGTGGCCACCCACCTCAGTACCAGCACTGGTGCAAGTCCACATATGGCTGGCCATGTCCTTAGTCGCACTGGGCCAGCTCCCTATCTGGTGGTTTTCCAGGGTGGCGTCCTCCACTCTCCTTTGTTTCTCAACAGCTATCCCCTGCAATGCAGGGCATGGAGTAGGCTTGGGTCAGAGTCACTCTACTGGGCAAAGTTGAGTTTATAAAGCAGCTTACCCCCACCCCAGCCAGTGTAGCAGAATGTGGGGTCCGAGATGGGATATGCAGGTGCTATGATCCTAGGCCAGTCCAAATTCGGAAATTATTCCCTTCTCAAAATGGCTCCTAGCTCCAACACAATGAGGGTTCACTGGGAGATGATGTGAGATCCTTTTCCAAAGCAAGGCTACTGTGTAGGCTTTTGGGTACTTATCTAAGTGGGCTGCAAGCCTGTGAAGATTGTGAAACTTTACAGTGAAGGACCCTAGTTAGCAAGACAGACTTCATATTGCTGCTGAACGCCCTTTAGATGAACTCAAAAGGAGGAAGCTTAGAAACCTCCTCCCCTTAGAGGGCCTCTTAGAAACAACAATTAATCAACTATTGTTTTACAAATATTCTAACAGCAGGACGTTCCTCTTCAGTATCTTTTGCTTGCTTTGCTAGTTCTACCCCATAGGGGGGCCTAGAAACTGCTGGCCTCAAAGGTTTATAAAACATGTTTGTCTCCCCCAAGTCGAGGCTCCAGTCCGATGCTCGGCTCAGGTCCAGTCCGATGCTCGGCTCAGGTCCCGGCCGATAATAAACTCCCGTGTGGATTTAGTATCGGTCTCTGGTTGGTTCTCTCTCGCTGGGTGTAACAACAGTAGCTGAATTACAAGCATCAGCACTGATAGAGTTTGCAGGGTCTCTCTCTTTCAGCCTTGCAAAGAACTCTCCGTTCCTTGGCTATGAAGTTAGCCGGCAGATGCTGGAGTATTTTGTTTCTTTTAGGGTGCTGTTGTCCCAAATCCATGAATCTTCTAAAGTTTCAGCCTTTCTCCTGGTGATTTCCAGTGTTCTCTCACAGTCACCCACCACAAATACAGCTTGTTACATTGTACACTTGTTACATTGGCTTTTCTTTGTGAAGGAGGTGAGCGCTGTGTGACTCTATTCAGTCATTTCAATATATTTTGTTTTAGTCTCAGAACCAAAGAATACTCTCATCACCAGATAAGAACCCTAACTACTCTTCTGTTTATCTTCTCACAGTGCAGCATGGCCTCATAAAGCAAGAGCTATAAAAGCATTTTTCTTCTTCACACCCACATTGATCAAGGAGAATTCTTAATCAGATAATGAGGGAAAGAAAAGATTATTCCTGATTATCAGGGAAAGTATTCTCTTACTAAAACACCATGGTTCTGAAAATTTAGAATATAACCTAGAAAACTAAACCCTGTTCTGACATCATTCTTGTAAGCAATTTTTTGCTTCTCCTGTCTTATTCATCTTCTCTTCACTGTCAATGTCCTGGCCTCCAAAAGTAAAGAGAATCTGAAAACACTATCCATGCCCTTGAGACCTATTGTAACTTCTCAGCACCTCAAAGGTATTAGAAACACTTCATGTATTTGTCAATTTCTATGAATTACTGCCATATGAACAAACACAGACTAGTGAGGGGGTTCTGGACAGGCTGCCCCAAAATACATACTTTCACATTTGAAAAATACAGAAAAACAGAAAGGTTATTCTCATTTTCCCTGCTTCCCTCTCTCCTGAAGCAGGTCCTCAAAAGCATCATTTCAGAGGTGGCTTGCCTGTACCTAAATTAGTGGAACAGCCTCATCCTCAGAGACACCAAGAACAATCTGAACAAACCAGCCTTGCTAAGTTCCCACCAATTTATTAGCATTATATCATGCCCTCTTTGTCTAATTGTATTTCTCCACAGCTATCTGCTTCATCAAAACTTAGCATAAATATACACAGGTTCTCATTTCTTTGGATGTTCATTTCTGAAGGTTCCAATGTCACAAAATACATTAAATAAATCTGTATACTTTGCTTTAATAATATGTCTTTATGGTGCCTCAGCCACTAACTTTGTGATGCATTTATTTTTTTTTCTGTAATATTTTATGTGTGATACATTTAAAAGAGTATTTTTTCTCCCCCACATAAGGAGCTGAAAGGTTTGATAAAAAAGAAGTATGCTATATTTTGGCAAATTCTCTGCCAGACAATGGCACATAAAACACAAAGGCAACATCCCTTCAGCGAGAGGCGTATTGAGGGCAGGAAGTGATCTTTCCAAACATATGCCAGAATTCATAAATCACTGTTTGGTGATGGTTTCTCCTGTGATTTAATACACACAAAGCCTTTTTTTCTCTAGCTTGTTTATTCCTCAGTAAAGGCACATTAATGCTTAGGCAGAAACCCAATGCCAGTCATAGATATTTAGTGGTATGGCATTTCTTTATTTTATCTTCTAATTCTGGCTATAATGACCTCTTTATTTTTATTTGATTTGATTTATTTTATATTTATAAAATACACTTAATATTTATTTTATACATTTTGATTTCATCTCAACTTCTTTCAATCTTTTTGGTATCATTCAAATAATTTTCTTATAAGGAGGACTTTTTGCATGCATTTGGGGAAGGCTTGAGAAATGCTGATGAAAGTTCTGGACATTTTTCACTAATTTGTACTAGCTATGTGACTAATGAGATTTTCACAGAAAATAAAGTACACAACCTTGAACTGCATACTCTAAAAACCTGTCTCTTTTTCTCTGAGAGATAATAACAACTATATAAAGTCACTTCCTCAAATACACAGCTAAAGACTTGAGTTTGGTAGATCAGTCCGTAGAACATGATTTTCTAAATGAAGAAATCCATGTCTAATATGTAAAGCAAAAATCTTTGTTTTTCTAGTAGAGTTCACATGATAACTTTCTATGGAGTTGTATATGAGCAAAGATAAGGATATTGATTACCAAGATAAACTAGAGATAAACTCAATTATAGGAAATTTATTCTGACTTACATGTAATGATATCTGAGTTTCTGCTTTGTAGCTTGAAGCTATATGTAATAATATTTTGAAAAATTTATAGACCTTTCTGTGACAGTTATTTTCCCTGGAAACTAAAAACCAATACCTCTATGTTTATTTTGGAAAGAATAGCTATTAATAATAACTTTTTCTTAATTCAAGAACCTTTAAATGAGTACAAAGAGAACATTAGCCAGTAAGAGAAACATTAAGACATCAATAGAAAGATGAGTGAAGAAACTGACCAGAAAATACACAAAAGAAGACATATGGCTAAAGAGGTAGGAAGGAAACTAAGGTTCAAAATTTACTGGCAGGATTAAAACTACCTTGTTTAGTAAACATAGATGGCCAATATGGATTGTGGAAACATGGTCATGTCAAGTGAAAGGGGGACTGAACGGGTTCTCAGAAGAATAGGATGATGAAGGAGCCCTGATCTGGAGAGAGGAAGGGGAGGTAGGTCAGGAAGAGACAGAGCCTCAACATACAGGAGACTGGACCCCAAGGAAGAGGGGGATCAATGACAAGTTCCTGGGAATGAGAAGGACTGTGCCTTTTTACACATAGAGCCATCTGGTATGTAATTCTTAAATCATTTGTCATGTTGAGTGGTTAATGTACTTAAAAGTTCCACCCTGGTGAGAAGTCTTTGAGGGAAATGAATAAAAAGAGACAGAGTGATGATGAGACCCACAGAAGGTAAGAAACAGGAGAAACTGAGAATCCCATTGATCCAAGCAATAAGATCAAGAAGTGACCTAAAGAAAAATGAGCTCCTTGGCCTTAAACTTCCAGATGTGTCACAATAGACACTGGGTTTCCATCACCCAAAGGAATTGGAGCCATTTTAATCTGAGTGTGTTGGAACCAGGTAAATCCAACAAATTGGAGAACTTCTAATATCCCTGCAAATAACAAGGAGATGACATACTCTTCCTTAAAAAAAATAAAAGATGTACAAATTAGAACAAGCTGCATGTAGTATTTCGGTTACCATATTAGGGAGGGAAATGTTGAAGATGGACTAGAGCCTTGCCATTTATAACCTTCATAGATCACTGAAGGCACAACCTTTAGAAAAACAATTTAGCAGTTATATATCAAGAGATATAAATATGTCAGTCTCCTCATTGGCCAGTATTGCCACTGTAAGACTAGATTCTAAGGCAATAATCCAAATATGAAAATGGCATCATTATTTATACAAGTTAAAATCTGTTGGAAATGATACAGTTTAAGGTCACTACGTTTGATGTCACTAAGTTGCCTGCCTTTTCTCCCCAAATCCCACTGCAGTTGCCACAGGCAATTTATTCTAAAGAAAAACTCCTGTATCAGCTCTGAAAAAATGGGGAAGTTACTATAAATAAAGAAAAGAATTTGTATAACTTCCAAACTGTAATAGTATTAACAAGAGCATATGGTGCTCATTTCAACCAGACCTAGGAAGCGGATGAACAGGAAGGCTGCAAGGAGATCTGTGGCTGGGCTCTGGAGAAACTCCAAGACTGGAAGAGAGTATTCAGGCCCTCCACTAGCCATGGTGTAGAAATGATGAGGGAGACACACTAAGACCTGATTCCCTGCACCAGTTGCCTTTTTCTAGAACCTTAAGTACCACTTTTGCCTGGGTGTTCACTGGCACAGGCAGCAGTGACTCCTGATGATGGTTCCCGCTAACTAAAAACAGTGAGGGTAGTACCCAACTCAGCAAAGTTGCAACAACCCCCACAAGGGGACAGCAGCAATAAGTCACCCAAGCCCAGCAGGAACTTTCCACCCCCTGCACACTCTCAGGTAATTGCTGGGTACAAACTCCTTGTTCTGCACCACATCTCCGGCTCACCATTGGAATGAGTCAGCCTCTATCTTCCAGAATGGAGGCCCTGGAACCATGCAGCCTCAGCCCCTCAGAGGGCTGTGCACAGTTGCAACTGCAGAGAACAGCACAGCACCCAGTGAATGAGGCTTCCACCCCTGCCTTCTTGCTGATTCTCATACCTCACTGTCCACAGAACTACATTGTAAAATAAAACTGCAGAAAACATTCATTTTCTTTTTCATTACTTGGTGATGAGTAAAAGGTTTAGTATACAGTCTCAAAAACCAGCTGATAAACTATCAACGACAACAAAAAAAAACCCACACTTTAAATCCCAGTAGTGGACAAACACATATCCCTCCCTCTCTAAAGTTGAATAAAAGAAAGTCACTAGATAAATAATATTCTTTTTAAAAGTAAAAATATTAAAAGGTAATATTTATCCAAACGGCAAATCATGATGGTCATGCAAATATAAAATGAGTATATATTAATAGGTTTTTTTAGTTTATGTAAGATATAAAAGGAGAGGGCAAAGAAGAACTCAGATAGATGTATAAACTAGCACTCAGGGATGGGGAGACAAATCTGTTAATAAAGCAAAACTGGCCTTTCTGCAGAGCAGCACCAACAAGGAGCAACAGCATTCTCCTAGGAGGAAGGCGTTTCTTTGTGTCACCATCTGCCCTCTTAAGAGGTAACTTTATCTCCACAGAGGTGAAAAGTTGTCAAGCCAAAGAAAGTTACAGATCCTCACAAAATTCGATAGCCTAGAAGGGTTCTCTAGGTCAGGAATCAAAAGATCTCTGTCGCAACTACTCTGTCCTTCCCAAAGCCAGCTTCATAGGCCCATGGCCAGTGCAACCAGAAAGAGCCCCCAATGCTGAGGGTTTAATGCTATGAGGCTGCAGTCTCAAAATCCTTCATGATTTTATTTTTGATTTGTGTTTGCTAAGTGAAGCCCTGTGGGACAATAGAACATACACTGAGAGTATGGAGCATTGACTAAGCCAAGGTAGCACCTCTGCTACCTCTCTGGCTTCTGCTCCCTGCTCTTGATGTCTCTAGAGCCTCCCTGTCCCTGAAACTCCTGCTACCTCACCTCGGGCAACAGCCTGACTAGTGACAACTATTTTATATCACCACCTTGACCAGAGCATAAGGAAAATTAGAGAAGGGCATGTTCTAGGAGGCATGTTGGTAACAGGGCCATGGCCTATTTAAGGAGCAACTTAGGGGTCCTGTCATCTACTCTGACCCAGGTAACAAATGTGTCCCAGTGTAAAGGTGGCACTTCCTTAGGGGGTACCCATCTGCACTGAGATGGGGCTATAGGTTCACAGGAGACATAATTTGATGGGCAGAATTTGGTGACTTGTTATTGTAAAATGCCTCCTTGTCACGTTGTCTGTTTTACCCCAACCCTTTCAGCTAGATAAGCCAAATTGCAGATGATACCAACCTTGCAGTTTACTCCAGGCATTTCAAGATCCCCTTCTGTGACATCTTCATTTTATGTTGATTGCTTTGGTTTTTCTTTGCTTATTGCAGGCTGTAATTCTGGTCTTAATCCCACACCAATCCCTTCTTATATTTGCTGCAATTATTTCAAGTTTTTCTTAGGCAATTGTTTCAAGTATTTTTTTAGGTATAATTGTGTGTGTGTGTGTGTGTGTGTGTGTGTGTGTGTATAACAATATAAACTTAAAATTTGTAGCAGGTAGCCTTACAAATATCCTCTTTGTGTCTTATTTCATTACTTTTACCTGAAAATTGCTGTGAGCTTTCTCATACCATTGTACTGTCTATTCTTTCATCAGTAGCCTGTGGTGAAAGCCCTAAAATAGGGGGTGAAAAGATAAGTCAAGTCAGCTGGCAGACCCTGGCTTCACAGCTGACTAGCTGTTTGATCTTGAACAAGCTCTTTAACAAATTTAATTCTGCCACTTCTATAAAAAATGGATAATAATAGCCCCCATTTTATAGCATTTTTGTGAAGATAAGATACAATAATGTGCAGAAAATGGATACTGTAATGCCCAACATGTCATAAGTGCTCGATAAATATTATTATCATCATCTTGATTAGCTTTCTCCTTAAAATGTATTTTACAACTGGAAAGTTCACTTTACAATTCATCTTCTTTCAAGTAATTTTTGTCTATTTATTTTCTGATAAGTTGCAAGAAGCTTATAAATTACAAAAAGATCTGTGTTCCCACCTGAGAATTTAGCACATTTCTCTATGTGACTAATTCTTACACTTATCAGTAAAATTAATTTTTTTCATACTGGCAACTAAATACTTTTCAGAAAGGATGTCAAATACATCCCAGTTACCTATGTAGGAAGTAAGATTCTGCATCAGGCTAGGATCATAAAAAAGACATACCCACAAGGACCCATTCAAGAGTCAGACTGGGCGTACTGATGGAGGAAGATTTATCTCTTTCCATTATCAGTTACATTCTTACCCAGTTATTGGTGAATTTCTCAGTGTCAGCTGAATCATTAGCCATGTCTGAATACAGGTTTGGATGGATGGCATAAGAGCAGCCTGGTGGCACCAACAAGGACATAAGAAGAGGTGAGGGGTAACAAGAGGAAGAGAGAGCTGCCTTGAAAACAGTCTGTTGCATGAGTGACCATCAGGCTGCACTTCAGGAAACAAAATTCCCTAGTTTCTTTTATCCTCCTACCTTGACCCCTACTCCAGCTTCAGACCTCACAAGCCAGGGGTAAGGAGCCCTCTGAAGGTAAAACGAGAGATTTATGCTGGCATTTGCAGTTAGGGGAGTATGTTTGTCTCTGAGCGGGGCCCTTTCTCTGGCCTCTTTTGAATGCCCTGGGATGGAATGCTTCTCCTTGACCTCATGCTAGGGATCCAGAGAGATTAGGTTGTACCCAAAGAAGAGAGAAGTGGAAATGTGTCTCTTTCCTTACTCTGGGCTCAAGGTGGGATGAAAGAAAAAGAAGATAGAAAATCTTCTACTTTCATTTTGTAGTTTATCAGTTGTCTAGAGAGGAAAGTGAAGATCCCTATTACAGACATTTGATTGACTTTTTAATAAGTCAAGTCAAACCAGTTGCCATGTTGGAGAAGCAGCTGACTGCAGGCCTGAATTTGAAGTGAAATTGTCCCTGGTATGGCTGATGCCTCTTCTCAGGCCAAGAGCGCATGTCACTATTTGCAAAGCATTTTCCCCTCCTCTGACTTTCTGGTTATACTTTTTTGAGATCTGGAAGCCTCACATTATGTCTAATTCTCAAAAAGCCTCATAAAGACTTTGTCAGATCAAACTAGGTCTATACAAAGCCTTCACCTCAGACCTAAGTTCCTGTGGAGATTGTAGCTCACATTTTGGGTGAAAAGTTCTCTTCCAAAGACTAATGCTCCACACATAAAACAGTGAATTTTGTGATTATTACAATATTATTATTACCTGCTTCCAGCCTCCTCTCACAGTGGAACTGCAGGAGGGATGTTCACATCCTAACTACTACCCCCTCAAAGGGCATCCTCCACAAAGAGAATTCTAAACCAGGCTCCACCCAATCTCTTTCCAAACCCATCCTGCTTCACTCTACCTTGGTGCCTTTTCACAGACAAGTGATATGCTGAAGAACAGAACTCTTCAATCACCCTCTGCAGGGACTCCAGGCAATGTCATCACCAAGGTCAATACAACTGAACAAGTAGGGCTCCTAGTCTGATTCCTACTAGATTATTCCCCAAATCTTCCCAAGTACAAGCTCAGGATCTATAGCATATCTTAACAGAGTTAAGGAATTTCAAGAATCACACAATAGAATATGTTATTCGGGGAAAAGGAACCTCTTTGTTCAAACACTGAAGCCCAATTTCTAGGAGTAAATTTCTTACTCATGAACTGACAATCTGTCTTGGTCACTTACTCATTGCTGGGACACAATACTTGATACCTACAATTTAAAGGATAAGCAGTTTATTTTGGCTCACAGATTCAGTCTATGGTTACATGGCTCCAAGGCAGAAATGGCATCATGAAACAGTCTGGTAGAGGAACTGCCCATATCATGGCAACCAAGAAGCAGAAAGAGAAGGGAGGTACCTAGGACAGAATATATCCTTCCAGGTCATATCCCCAGTGATCCCTCCAACCAGGCCCCACCTCCTAAGAAAAGTTTACCTATAGAGCCCCATGGTCTGATCATCTTCCAAACATGAGGCTGTGGGTGTTATTTCAGATCCAAGCCATAAATTCCTCTCTTGGCCCCCAAAAGATTCATCTCCATATCATTATGCAAAATACATTTAGTCCATCTCTAAGAGTTGCCAATCTTAACAGTTACAGCATTGCTGAAAACTCCAAGTCCAATATTTTCTAGGAGACCAAAGTCAAACTCTTAGCTATGACCTCTGTGAAAATTTTTTTTAAAAGTTAAGCACTTTCAACATATAATCGCAGAGGGTAAACATTATCATTCTACAAGGAAGGAGCAGGTGCATAGAAAGGAATCAGACCAAAACAAGACTAAAACTTAGCAGAGCTAAAATTAAATTCTGTAGTTCCATGTCCAATATCTGGGGTAAGTTGTGGTGAGATATGAGCTCCAAAGGACTAATGAAGCCTTGCCCCTTCAGCACTACTGGTTGCAGTCTTCATGACCTCTTTCTTGGGATGGTTTTATTCACTGCCTATGGCTTTCCTCAATAGATGTTCCATATTCCTGATTTGTCCAACTTCCTGGAGTCTCTGCTGTACCTTTGGTTTCATTCACTACCATCCCAGGGTGTCAGTGCCTGGGCTCCCAAGCCTTCTTCTGAAATGTGGATGGAGGCCTCCCTGACCCAACATCTCTTGCAATCTGCATGCCAGTGAAACTAGCACCATATGAACCATGTCAAGGTCTTCCATCAGCCCATGCATTAGCTATTCCCCTTTGGTTCATAGCTATAGAAGCCTCCAAGTGCCTGGGTAACTGAGCACTCTTACCCCAGTGGGAACCAATTCCCTAAGTGATCCGTCTCAATGTCCTGTGGCTCTCTTCTAAAATGAAAGCTTTATACTTTTAAACCTTTAAGCCTTTAAAAGGTGGGGTTTGCTGATTCCTGAGATGCCCTCAAGACATCTTTTCTATTGTCCTAATGCAAAATACTTAGCTTTTCTTTAATGTTAATCTTTTCAGCAATGATACTTTTCTTTCCCCAACTTGTAGGCACTTCCTTTTTAGAAAAACTGAAAACTTTTCAAATGAACTCTTTGCTCTTGATTCTTACCGTAAAATTGACTAAAAGTAGGCAGATGTACTCATGCTAAAACCTGAACACTGGGCTGCCTTGAAATTTCCTTTACCAGATTAATTAGTTCATTCATTACCCTTAATGTCAGTCTCTCACAAAGTCTGAGGACATGGGCAAAAGTAGACAAATTTTCTGCCCTAGCATAATACATATGGCCTCTAGTACAACTACCAATCAAGTCATAATCTTCAACTAAAACCTCCTGAGCCTGACCTTTACTGTGCATATTTCTATTACCATTCTGGTCTTCTGAGTTCCAACAAGAATCTCCCACCAATCTTTGCTTATTCTTCTTTAGCCAACATCTCCAGTTCTTTCCAAGCACCTGCTGCAAGCCAGTTCTAAAGGCTTCTTAATTACATGGTCAGATATAGCCATAGTAACAGCCTCACTCCTGGAATCAAAACTGTATTAGTCACTTACCCATTTCTGGGCCACAATACCTAACACCAATATTTTAAAGGAGAAGAGGTTTATTTTGGTCTACAGTTTCAGAAGTTTCAGGCCATGGTTAGCCTCAATGGCAGAAACAGCATGGTAGAAGTGCCTGTTAAAGGAGAGCTGCCACATCATGATGGCCAGGAAGCGGAGAGAAGGGAGGAGCCCAGAACAAGAAGATAACACTTCTAGGCCATGCTCCCAGTAAACCAGCTCTAATCAGGCTCAAACTCCTAACAGCAAGTTAGCTATAGTGCCCCATGACCTTGTTACCTCCCAAACACATAAGGTTTTATAGGGATATTTCCAATCCAAATCATAATACCACCCAAACATATCCTTGAAACCCAACTATCTACATGAGTAACAAATCTCAGGTGAAGGCTTCCAAGGCTCTGAGTGGCTACTTTTTCCCTTTACTTCTTATTGTGTAGTTATGCCATGCTACCATGGTTCTTAGGGAATGGAAATCACAAAGTCTGACACAGATTCCCAGCCATGCCAATGGCCAACAGTTGACTAATGTTCTAGGGGAGTAGAAATGTATACATCCTAATCATTGTCCCCTCCAAGGGTAGCTCTTTCTGCTTCTGCCTAAGAAGATAGGGCCCCACTTAGTGAATAGCTTGACACACAAATGAGGGAGGAAGACAAGAAGTAGACCAGGCCCCCCAATGCTCTGGTAAGGGACATGCTACGGGGAAGTGGGGGAAGGATGGCTGTTTCCAAAAAATGGTACATATTTGATGAATTTTCACATGTGAAAATAAACAGATCTTAATTTATGCCTCACACCACACTCAAAATTCAATAGATTGGAAAAATATATATAAATGTTTTTTATTTTTTATTTTTATTAGTTCGTGTTTGCAGTACAAAATGTTTTCATTCCTTGTGTGGAGTTGGAACATGTACATAACATATATAGCTTCTTTTTCCCTCCCCTCCATGCCCCCTGTATCTCTTGATCTCCTTCCCATTTCAGAAAGCTCTATCTTCCTACATCCTATTGCCATTTAATTTGCTCTTTATTTTTACTTTGGGTTATATATATAAGAAAAACCATATGATATTTAAGCTTGTGTATATGATTTGTTTCGCTGAATATTATGGTCTTAACATTAAGGTGCATCACATTGAGGCCACACTCTTAAGTGAAATAAATAGGACACACATGTGTAAATACCAAATAGTTTCTCTGGTGTGCAAAACTAAAAGTTTAAACACAGATCAAAATGTATAACTGATATTGTGAAATAGGAAGAAACTGTCTAAAGGAGTAGGGGAAGTGGGAGAGGTAGGGGAAAGGAAAGAAGGGAAAAAGAAAAAATATGAGAAAAGGAAAACAATGGAAGGCCGGGGATTTAGCTCAGTGGTTCTGCCACCTGCCTTGCAAGCGCAAGGACCTGAGTTTGATCCTCGGTACCAAAAAAAAAAAAAAAAAAAAATAGAAACAAAGTCTTTGTAAATAGAGAAGGTTGGAGGGGTGAAGGGAGGGCAGGGGAATGGGGAAAAAATAAGAACCAAGATACATCTTGTAAAGGTACAAGATCCCAATGATGAATGTAACTGTATTGTGTACATAAAATATTCCAATAAACTTAATGGAAAAAAAACATTAAGGTGCATCCATTTTTCTACAAATGACTTCAGTTTATCCTTTTTATGGCAGAGTAGCATTCCTCTGCGTGTAAATTTCCTTATCTATTTATTTGTTGATTGATGTAGGCTGCTTACATTATTTAGCTATTATGAATTGTACTGCTATAAACATTGGGATGTATGTATCCATGTAATATGATGTCTTTAACTCTTTCAGGAAGATATCTAGAAGGGGAATTTCTAGTTTTAGTTTTTATAAAGAATCTCCACATTCATTTCCATAGTGGTTGTAATAGTTTATATTACCAGCAATGTAAAAGGGCTCCTTCTTTCCCAAACCCAGGCCAGCATTTGGTATTGTTTGATTTCTTGATGATGGCCATTTTAGGAGGGGGTGTAAGATGGAATCTTATTGTTGTTGTTTTAATTTGCATTTCTCTAATTGCAGAGATAATGAACATTTCTTCTTGTATTTATCAGCCATTTGTACTTCTTCTGGGAAGTGTCTTTTCATTAATTTGCCCATTTTTTAATTGGGTCTTTTATTTAGGGGGCCCTAATTTTTTGAGTTCATGGTATATTCCACATATTAGCCCTCTGTCTGAGAAATAGCTGGTAAAAAATCTTTTCTCATTTGTGGATTGTCCTTTTACTCTGTTTTTCTTTAGCTCTAGAGAAGCTTAATTTGATATGATCCAATTTGTTAATTCTCAGTACTATTTCCTGTGCAAATGGGGCTCTATTCAAAAAGTCCTTGTCTACACCTATGACTTCAAGAGTTTTGCCTATGTTTTCTTCCAGCAAATTAAATGTTCCTATTTTAACATTTAGTCCTTTGATCCATTCTGATTTCAGTTTACTACATGGTGAAAAATATAGGTCTAGATTCAGTATTCTGCATGTGTATAGCTAGTTTTCCCAGCACCACTTATTAAACAGACTGTCTTTTTTCAGGTGTATGTTTCTTGCCCCTTCATCAAAAGTCAAATAGATGAATGTGTTTGGGGTTGTTTCTTCATCCGTTTTTATATTCCATTGATCCTCCTGTCTATTTTTGTGACAGTAGCATGCAGTTTTATTTATCACAGTCGTTTTGTAATATAACTTCAAGTCCAGGATTGTGATGCCTCCTGCTTTGCTTTTTTTACCCAAGTTTGCTTTTGCTATTCTGTGTCTCTTCTTTTTCCAAATGAATTTTTGGATTGTTTTCTCAGGTTCTGTGAAGAATGCTGTTGGAATTTTCATTGAGATTGCATTAAATCTGTATGCTGATTTTGGAAGTATGGCATTCTGACCATATTAGTTATGCCTATCTAGGAATAGAGGATATCTTTCCATTTTCTGGTGTCCTGTTAAATTTATTTTTTCAGAATGTTGTCATTTTCATCATAGGGGTTTTTCACTTCCTTAGATTCATTAATTCCTATGTATTTAATCTTTCTTTGTGCTATTTTGATGGTAACTTTTTCCTCTTCTATTTCTCAGTGGGTTTATTATTACTATACAGGAATGCTATTGAGTTTTGAGTGTTAATTTTGTATCCTGATACATTACTGGATTTGGTTATTAATTCTCAGGTCTTTTGGTGGATTTTTTGGTTTTCTATGTAGAAGATCACATAATCTGCAAATAGTAATTTGACTTCTTCCTTTCCTATACATATGTACATTTTTTTCCTTCCCTAATTTCTCTTGCTAATGTTTCAATTACAATGTTGAGCAAGAGTGGGGATAGTGGACATCTTTGTTTTGTTCCTGTTTTTAGAGGGAAAGCTTTCAGTTTTTCCTCATTTAAGATGGTGTTGGAAATAAGTTTGTCATAAAAAGCTTTTATCAGAATGAGATAAAAAGAACTTAAGGAACACTGGTGTTAGAATTTCCCTGAAGTTTTCATATAATTCAGCATGAACCCACCAAGACCTGGGCTTTTCATGGTTACTAGATTTTTTTATTAACTGCTTCAATTTCATTGCCTGTTATTGGATTCTTCAGGGGTTTTCAATCTTCCTGGTTTAGTTTCGGTAATTCACATGTACCTAGGAATCTATCCATTTCTTCTGAGTTCTCCAATTTATTGGTATTGCAAAGTAATTGTTAATAATCTTTTTTGATGTCAGCAGTGTTCACTGTGATTTCACCCTTTCATTTTTAATTGCATTGATTTGGGTCTTTTCTCTCCTTTGGGGGAGGTAGTGTGGCTAAGGGTTTGTCTATTTTGGTTATTCTTTCAAAGAACCAGCTCTTTATCATTAATTCTTTGTGTCTCAGTTTCATTGATTTCTGCTCGATCTTTATAATTTCTTTCTTTGAACTAGTTTTGGGTTTGGATTGTTATTGTTTTTCTAAGATCTTGGTATCCATAATTAGGTTATTTATTTGGGCTTCCTCTGTTTTTCTGATATGGCCATTTTCAGGTTACGAACTTCCCTCTTAGGACTGCTTTCATTGTGTCTCATAAATTCTGCTATGTTGTACTAGCATTATTTAGTTCTAGAAACTCTTATGCCTCCTTTCACTTCTTCTGGAACCCATTATTTATTTAAGAGTGTACCGTTTAGTTTCCATACATTTGCATAATTAATGTTTTCTTTTGTCATTGATTTCTAACTTCATTATGCTATGATCTGATAATATACAAGATATAATTTCAATTCTTTTACATTCACTTAATCTTGCTTTATTGATCCATTTGTGGTCTATTTTGCAAAAAGTTTCTTATGCTGCTGAAAAGAATATGTATTTTGTTGTTATTGGAAGAAACACACCATAGATGTATATTAAATCCATTCATTCAAAGGTTTTGTTCAATTTTGACATTTCTTTCTTGGTTTTGTATATTTTTTTTTCTTTGTTTCGGTTTTGGTCTAGTTGATCTGTCTATTTTTGATGGTGGGATATTGAAGTCTCCTACTGTAATTCTATTTATCTTTATCTGATCTTTTTGTCTAGTAGTACTTGTTTTATGAAGTTGGATATGTCATTATTCATTCCATATATGTTAATAATTGTTATATCTTCCTGTTGGATTGTTCCCTCACTCAATACATAGTGAACTTCTTTCCCTCTTTTGATCAACTTTGGTTTCAAATCCACTGTCTCAAAATAGGATAACTACACCTGCATTTTTAGAGGCTTCCTGATGTATGTTCTGTTTTTCTGATGTGGGAATTCACTGCTTTGAACTTCCTTCTTAGGATTGCTTTCATTGCATCCTAATCATTATTGTTTGATCGTAAAAACTGTCTAATTTCTTATTCACTTTCATCTGTCACCCACTGATTATTCAAGAAGGTATTTGTTTTAATTTCTATGTGTTTCTATTGTTTTTGTGGTGTCTTTTGCCATTGATTTGTAGTTTCAGTGCACTATGGTCCAGTAATATCCATGGGATAATTTTGATTCTTTTGTATTTACATAAGCATGCTTTCTTGGCCAGTATGTGGTCTATTTTGGATAAAATTCTGTGTGCTGCTGAGAAGAATGTGTATTCTGTTGTTGTTGTATGGGACACTCTGTAGATATCAATTAAGTCAATTTGTTCAAAGATTAGTCTAGCTGATCTGTCCACTTGTGACAGTGGGGTACTGAGGTCTTCCATTATAATTGTCTTAGTGTTTATCTGATTTTTCATGTCCATAAGTGTTTGTTTTATAAAGTTAGGTGCACTGATATTTAGTGCATATATGTTTATATTTGCTAATTCTTCCTGTTGCATTGTTCCTTTAACTAATATATACTGACTTTCTTTGTCTCTTCTGATCAGTCTTAGCTTGAAATCCACATTATCTGATATTAAAATAGCAACTTGTGCTTTTTTCTGGGTTCCCATTGCCTAGAATATTATTTACCAAATTTTGATTTTTTTTATGTGTATTTTTTAATTAAATGTATTTTTGTACACTGCATATTGTTAGGTTTTTTTCTTTTCTTGATCCAGTCTGCCAATCTGTGTCTTCTGACTGGGAAATTGAGATAATTCACATTTAGACTTATTACTGAGCAATATTGACCTATTACGGACATTGCATTATTTTCCAGTTCTTGACTTTCTCATTTTTCCCCTTTTGCTTAGCTGCACATCTTCCCAGGTGTATTCATTCTTTTTCAGTTATTGACATTGTTGCTTCACTGTCTTTTTCTAGGATACCCTTGATAATTTTTTGTAATGCTGGCTTGGTGGTCATAAATTTTTTGAGGTGCTCTTTGTCATAGAAATACCTCATTTCTCCAGCATTTTTAAATAGTTTTGCAAGATAAACAAGTTGGAGTTGGAGGTTGTTACCTTTATAGCTTGAGACACTTCACTCCGTACCCTCCTGGCCTTTAAAGTTTATGTAAAGAAGTCTGCTCTCATTCTAATGGGTTTCCCTTTGTATGTAATCCATTTCCTTCTGTATCAGCTTTTAACATTTTGTCCTTGTGATGGACTTCTGAAACTTTGAGTAAAATGAAGCACAGAGAGGTTCTCTTTTGGTCATGGGTATTTGGTGTTCTATATGCCTCACTTATCTGCACATTCATTTCTTTCCCTCTATGTGGGGAGTTTTCTGCCACTATTTCTGTGAAAGATTCTTTATGCCATTTGTGTTGTCTTCTAATTTTTCACTTATTCCAATTATTCTTAGTGTTCTTTGCATCATCTAACAGTTGTTGGATCCATTTTTCATGTTCTCTTTTTGTTTTTAAGGTGTCTGTAAGTAGTTGTTATTTGAAAGTATCATTATCCTCTAGTTCTAATATTTTGTCCACACATTGTTTGGTCCTGCTGCCCATAGTTTCAATATGATTTATAATCTCCTGGATTTCTGACTGAAACCTTTTCAGAGACTCTAATTCTTTGGTAAGCTGGTCATACATGTTTTGTATAATTTTGTTTAGCTAATCTAGCTTTTTATTAGTGTCTTCTCAGGGCTCCTGCATCTTTTTGTTTATTACTTCTATTATCTGTTTAGTTATACCTTGTCTACTTCTGTGAGTATCTCTTCAAACTGTTTTCTAACCTCCTCTGTTATCCTTTCCAGTAATTCAGGTGTGTGGCTTACACTCTTCTGACTCTTGATGTCCCTGGGATTAGTTTCAGGGGGTTGGGAGTTTTAGGAGGTATTTTGTTGACTTTTCTTCCTATGTTTTTATTGTTTTCATTTGTTTGCTTTCTTTTATGCTAAGGATTGTAGATGCTTATAGACTATAGACTTTGTTGCTAATATGGAGATTTCTTTAGTTATTTTTCAGTGATGTACTTTGAACATGACTAACTACAATCCTTTGCCACAGCCCCAAGATTTGATCACTTTGGTTATTTTGGGAGAGGAGGAGGTAATGTAGTTATCCCAGCAACCAAGTTCTCTGGGAATGTATGCTAATGATATTAATGTCACAAGGGATATCTGAGTGTTGGCTTACAGAGAAATAGCAACAATTATGTGACTCTGCTAATATCAAGTGAAACAGCTACAGTAGTATATTGTACAGGAAAAATTAGATATTAACATACCATAATAACTGGTTGTGTACCACTCTTAATCCTAGAGAAGAAACTAGTAGTTATGATGTAAATATTAAGGCAACCCAAGAACTGACTTACAGGCAGTACTTACTAAATGCAACAGCTGTATCTCTACCGATGGCAGAAAAGAATTCAACAATAATTTTACAAAGTTAACTATGGAAAGATTGACAAAGTTTTATGATTATACTATTGAAAAACTCAATCAGCCCACTGCAGACAGGCAGGTATGTGAACGTCCTACCAAGGTCCCGAGTCATGTGGAAGACACCAAATCACCCTGCTGCAGACAGGCAGCCACCTGGTTCCACACTACAAAGACACAGAGGACAACAGACCACCATACCACCGTGCTGAGTCCTGCTGCTCCCGGCCCAGAGGTAGGGGCTTCTGAGCCTCCATCCCACTGCTCTTGGTCCAGAGGAAAGAGCCTCCCAGTCACCATCCCTCCCACTGCCCCCAGCCCAGAGGAAAGGGCTTTTGGGCCATCTTCTGTCCCACTGCTCCTGGCCCAGAGGAAGGGGCTTCCAGGCCACCATCAATCCCACTGCTCCCGGCCCAGAGGTAGAGGCTTCTGAGCCATGATCCCACTGCTCCTTGTTCAGAGGAAGGGGCTTCCTGGCCACCATCCCTCCCACTGCTCTGAGCCCAGAGGAAGGGGCATCTGGGCCACCATTCCTACCTCCTCTCCCAGCCCCTGTCCCACCTCTCCCAGCTCAGAGAAGGTGATCCTCATGGGTGCCAACAGCACCCCCACACCCAACCCCCCACCCAATTGAAATGAGAAAACACGTAAATAAGTCTCAAAACCAGACATCCAGATCACCTACAGCAACCCCAAAGGGAAATGACATGGAACACTCTGATACTCAACCACCTGGACCCAATGAACTGCCAACAAAAGGGGATCTGGAAAAAATGAAATCAGAAATAATTTCCAAGATAAAAGGAGAAATTGTACCCCTAGTGCAAGACACGATTAGTAAATCTAGAGAGGAGCTCAGGAACATGATGGGATCCCAACATAAGAAAAAAATGGAATCCATAAAACAGATGCAAATACATTTCCAGGACATGAAAAACTCCGTTGAAAGTCTACACAGCAGAATGAGCCAATGTGAGGACAGAATTTCAGATATAGAAGAT
>NW_004624776.1:6233602-6243809 GCF_000247695.1 Heterocephalus glaber | reverse complement strand
TGTAGGACTTTGTTTTTCTGTTGGGTTTCTGGGATCTTGACTATTATATGTCTAGGTGTAATTTTTTTTATTATGGCTAGTTGGAGTTCTATTTGATATACATTTTATATGTTATGCTTCAACAATAGTTACTAAAATAAATAAAAAACTCAACTCTGAAGGAACTATTCTTTCTCACTTGATTGCTACAGTGTATACAGTTGCAAGACCTTGCTCTGTGGCTACAAAGCAATTTTTAACAGACTAGAGAAGTTGGACAGCCATCATCCAGCTTCTTAATTTAAATTAATCAAGTTCCTCTAGTACTCAGGGCTCTAAATTATAATAACTAGCTTGTACTTTATCAATAAATTAATGATAGGAGAAGCCAATGCTCTCCGGGTTGAATTAGATCTGAGATAACTAATCATATTCAGAAAAATCTATAATTGATTCTTTGTTTTTAGACTCCGTTTTTTTGTAAACAGACTCAACTCTGTCCCTAAGGAGTGACTAATGTGTCCAATCATACACCTCAGGTAATCAGTTTTTAGTGCCTGTATTTCATCATTAGACCAATTTCTATATTGCCAAATAATCCAGATGTTTTCCTATATTTAGTATTTTAAAATTTCCAGATATTTTCCTATATTTAGTATTTAAATTTTAGTATTAAAAATTAATATATACATATATTCAAAAAATCATGATAGACTGAATTTCAATAAAAAATTGTGGATTATCACCTGCAAGGTGGTTAGATTATTTCTTACTCAGAAAGAAATTCATTAACAAAATGATCTTGGTCCTGTTTTCTGGACTTAATTCTACTCACCAGGAACCTGGAAACCTTTCTACAAATTTATTCCAAGATCATTTTAGCAGAATCTGATGATCCTTCCTAATAATAAAGTCTCAACATGAAGGAGCCAGGTAATTGATTAAGAGCATTCTGTTCTATTTTGTCATCACCAAACTTATCAGTCTCTCTGTGAATTCTAGCATGTACCAAAACCTTCATATTAGAGAAATCACTCCTAAATACCTTCACACCAATTCTTCATACTGTGCAGGGTTCTCCATACACCTATGAAATCTTTCACTCAGTTCCTCCACAAATAACACATTAAACATCTATGATAGCCCAGCACACTGTAAGTATTGGCCATAAACAATTAAGAAAACAGTTGCAGACCCTGAACTTGAGGGTTTCACCATAGGAGATAACAATAAAAGGAATATAGAATATGATTGCAGATGGAGGAAAGGGTAGGAGCAGAAATGAAGCAGAGAGAGGGGAAGCAGAAGATGGAGTTTGAAATTTGGGATGACCCAGTCAAAGGATCTCTCCATACATGGCCCTGGATGAAGTGAGCTTGAGCTTCACCAGTGTCCGGGACCAGAGCATCACAAATAGAGAAAAACAGCCTATAGAGAAATCTAAGGAGGAGCACACACAGATTTGCACACTAATGTCTAGCTAACTAGCCACTAAATTGGTTCCAGATTTTATCTTCTGAAATAATATCCAGTCACGTGCACTTTGTCCTCTTCTTGGCAATTTGCTTACAAAAATGGAATTTTAACATGAAGTTATCATTTTCAGAACAAAGATATCTGAGGAATATAGTTGGGAAAGTTAGTAATGAGCTGTTTGTGTGCAACTACTGAGCATTCTTTTGATGACAGAGCTTTAACACCCCTCATTTGGTACTGTATAAATTCACCCTTAAGATCCACTAATAATATAGTCTTTCTAGACTGTTTCTTTGAGCACCTAACTGTTTCTCCTAATTCCTAAGATAAATAGGAACCTGTAACAAGGACTAAGGACAAATAAGACAATGCCTGACACTGAATGATGCCTGTGCTTCTCTCTAGCAACTCGTCCTCCCTGTGCCTAGCTTTCCTCATCTATAAAATGGGAATCATAATAGCAATTCTTTCAGAGACTCATGGTGGAAATCATGTAAATTAATGCAAATACTTAAACCCCTAACTAACCCCTAAGAAGAGCTTCATAAATGATAGGTTTTGTTATTGTTATCATTCATCTTTCTGATTTATCTTAATGTTACTGCCAGATAGGTATTTCTTTTTTTTTTTTTTTTTTGTACTGGGGATTGAACTCAGGACCTTGCGCTTGTGAGGCAGGCAGCAGAACCACTAAGCTAAATCCCCAGACCAGACAGGTATCTTTTTAATAACATTTTTAGGCTATAAAAGTCACACATGCTCATAGTAAAAACAAATTTAAAATATAGAAACATATAAAAGAAAATAAAAATAATTCCTAATTTTCCCACTTATTGGGACTATAATTTCATTTGCTTCTTTCTAGTTTTTCTTCCATGAATGTTCATATACGTGCTCTTATTACCAAAAAAATATTACATTATGTAAATATACATAACTTGCTTTTTCCATTTAATATATGCTATGAGTTTTTCCATATTGCTAATGTGATTTTAATAGTTGTATAATATCCTTTCCTATATATGTACAATAGTCCTTCATGAGATAGAAGAATTGTATGAAAAAAGTTGTTAGAGCATCATCATTTTTATATAGGAAGAGCTAAAATTAATAACAATATTGAAGCCATACTCAGGGTGATTCAACACTTTGTTAGTCATTTTCTGACTGAGAAGAAAAACATACAACACCCCTCTGTGTTTATTTGTACACTCAGTTTTGTTTGTGTAACTGGATAGATGGAGAAGTGTAGTTTGAGTGGGGACTTGAGGGAAGGGAGAGACAGAGGAGGAAGAGATAACCAAGTGTCTATTGCTGTAGTCCCACAAACTGAGTTTGAGCACATGTAATTAGACAAAAGAATACCAGGGCTTCCATAGTGATTTCCATGACAGGTGGCAGCGTGAGATTCCTTGTGGTTTGAAGCCTGAGAGATGCTGTATTGTTTTCATTCTAAGAATCTATGAGTACAGGAGTAGTCACTGAAATATGTGGCTGGTTTCTTCTGGGAAATTTTCTTTTCCTGGCCTCTAGGTGGAACACAGCTCTCCTTGGATTTCATGGTACTCATTCGCTTTTCAAAATGGCCTTCTTCGACAACCCACGATGTGGGAAAAAATCTTCACCTGCTCTTCCTCAGACAAAGGTCTACTATCTCGAATTTATAAAGAACTTAAAAAGATCAGACCTCCCAAATTTGAAGACCCAGTCCAAAAATGGGCATCTGAAATGAACAGACATTTCTCAAACAAAGTAGAAACAGCAAATAAATACATGAAAAAATGTTCAACATCACTGGTCATTCGAGAGATGCAAATGAAAACAATGCTGAGATTCCACTTCACTCCAGAAAGAATGGCTGCTATCATGAAATCAACCAATAACCAATGCTGGTGGGGCTGTGGGGAAAGAGGAACCCTGCTCCACTGCTGGTGGGAGTGTAGACTGGTGCACTCACTGTGGAAATCAGTATGGAGATACCTCAAAGAACTAGGACTGGAAGTCCCATTTGACCTTGCTATTCCACTGCTGGGGATCTTCCCCAAAGAATTTAAAGAATCATACCACAGTGATATATGTGCACCCATGTTCATAGCAGCACAGTTTGTAATAGTTAAAACTTGGAAACAGCCCAAATGCCCATCAACTGGAGACTGGATAAAGAAAATGTGGGGTTTTTTTTAAATAAAATGGAGTACTACTCAGCCATAAAAAATAAGAAATTAGAGACATTTATAGCTAAGTGGATGCACATTGAGGCAATACTTTTAAGTGAAATAAATAGGACACACATGGTGTAAATACCGAATAGTTTCTCTGGTGTGAGAAACTGAAAGTGTAAATTAGGACTAAATGTATAATAGGTAATGTGAAATAGGAAGAAAAGGGGCAAAGGGGAAGGAAGTGGGAGGGCTAGGGGAAAGGAGAGAAGGGAATGGGATTAATATGAGAAAATGGAAAAATAGGAACAAAATCTTTGTAAATAGGGAGGAATGGAGGGGTTGAAGGGAGGGCTGGGCAAGGGTGAAAAATAAGAACCAAGAGAGACTATGTAAAGGTGCAAATTTCCAATGATGAATGTCATTACATTGTATACCTAAAATGTACCAATGATTAGAATGCATAATCAATAATGTAAAATAGGAAGAAAAGGTCCAAAGGGGTAGGGGTAGTGGGAGGGGCAGGGGAAAGGAAAGAAGGGAAAGGAAAAAATGCTGAGAAATGGAAAAACTGGAAATAAAGTCTTTGTAAATAGGGAAGGGTGGAGGGTGTGAAGGGAGGGCTAGGAATGGGGAAAAAATAAGAATCCAGATGCATTATGTAAAGGTACAATTCCCAATGAGAAATGTAATTGTGTTGTATACCTACAATGTACCAATAAAAGAATTTAATATAAAAAAATGGCCTTCTTCAAACATAAGAAGCCCATTGCCCAACTTACAATTTTTCAACTATATGGTAGTGCAAAACCATTATACATCTAGTAGAAACTTGAAATTTTGAATTTGGACCTTTTCCTGAGCTAGGACCATGAAGTCTAATCCTCTCTTGTGGCACTGAGCAGTGGCAGTTCCCAGTTTCAGCATTCTACATGTGTAATGTTGCTAAGCTGTGATGTTTAGTGGGTTGCAGGTATTAAGTATTATTTTCAACTTACAATGGATTGAAGTTGAATTGTAATTTGAAGAGTAAAATGTAAAATGTCAGTGTTCCCATAATGGTATTTTCAGCTGTAATTATGAGATTCCCAATTAGCTTATTTGATAATTGAAGTTTAGAAGCCATAGAGCCAGAGGAAAAGAGAATAAGGATATATGTTTCTGTATTTCAAACCAACATGGGCTATTCAGAAGAGAAAAAACAATCTATAGCCATTTAAAATATTACCCAAGAGCACAGCCAGGATTAGTGGTCCTCTCAGACCTTGGTAGCCAGGGAAGAACACTAGGAGATAAACAGAGGCGTCAGGAAAGTGTGTATTGCTAAGCATAGCACATGGGAATGCTGGAAGCCACAGAGAAAAGAGTCAACTTTGCTCACCCACCACCAAGATTAGGAAGAATCAATTTTAAATATCTGCCAAAGACAGAGTCAAAGTCTCACTAAATTGGAGCAAATTGAACTTTTTCTTCTCATCTTTCTTTTATAGCTTCCACTTGGACTCTGCAGGGATTGGATAGCACACCAGGGACTAGCTAGCTTCAGATGCAGGAGGAATCATTCTAAGTAATGCAATAAAAAGGAAGTGAATAAAGTCCCTAATGTCAAATACAAAACAATTCCTGGGCATGGCAGTATATGCCTTGTTTCTTTGCTGCTCTTATGGACTGAATTACGTCCTCATCAAAATTCATATACAGAAATACCAACTTCCAGTACCTCAAAATACGACTAAATTAGGAGACAGAACTTTTAAGTAGATAATTAAAATAAGATGGCATCATTAAAGTGGATGAACTTTAATCCAATATAATTGGTTTCCTTATGAGAAGAGGAAATTTGGACATATACAGTACTTAAAGAGAGCCATATGGACATACGGGGAGAAGATGGCTGTTGACAAACCAAGGAGGGAAGCTTCAGAAACCAACTTTGCCAATAGCTTGACCTCAGATTCGGTCCCCAATGAGATAATGGGTTTCTATTCTTTAAGCCCCCTAGACTGTGGCACTGTGTTACAGCACCCCTAGAAAAATGATACAGTAGCCCATAATCACTTAGATTTAAGGAAATGGCTTAAACCTTGACAGAATCACTGTAAGCCAATCCTATGATGTTTTGGAAATTTATCTGTGAACCTGTCACCTAAATCTTATCTTTTAAAAAGCTCTTCACTCAAAAAGTAAAACAAATTGAGGGTCAAAAGCTTTGACTTTTAATTTTAGCAAATTGCATTTACTGAAACAACAAATTTTCTGAACTTTTCCTTATTAAAGCTGAAAAGGAAATGAACAAAAATTTCAAGAGACTTTGATTATGTATAACATTTAATTTTGAAAATTTATAATTTTAGTACAACTTGACTTCTGGGAACAATGTTTTGATGAAGCCTCTTCATATTTAATTAGATATATTTGCATACTATTCCGAAATTAAATTGTGAAAGCCTACAATTTTAACCCTTTGTGTCAATAAAATAATAATAATTATAAACACAACTTATTTAGTAAGTTTATCTTGTAAAAATATATGGTAAACATATTCTCAATGCAGACAAAAATATATTACCTATAGAACATTTGGGCTGAAATATTTTCATATTATAATATAAAAAAACAAGTGTGAATCAAATATATTTATGCAGCAAGATATGCTCCAAGCTGTCCACTTAGCATGTCTTCATGGTCCTTCTCCTTTCCCACTCATGCTCCCAGGTGGCTATAAACAAGTCTATCAGTCCTAAAGCCTGGAACCAAGTTGAGGATCCTGATTCTAAATCATCTGGTTGGTTTCCTAGAAAAATGTGCAAAGATTTGTTCCCGTCTCATTCTCATTGTCCTCCTGCTGTGGGTTGAACTGTGCCCCTCTGTTGTTCACATAACGTAGTCTTATCCACCACTACTTAGAAAATGATTATATATTTGGTATTTAATTAGAATATATTAGAATATATTTAGGGATAGGACTTTAGAAAAGTTTATTAGGTTAAATGAGGTCATATTGGTGGGCCCTAATCCAATATGACTGGTGCTATTCTGAGAAAAGGAGATTAGAACAAAGACATGGACATGTAAGGAAATAATGAGAAGAGAGCCACCTACAAGACAAGGAAAGAGGCCATAGAAGAAACCAACTCTTCCTACACCTTGACCTCGAACTTCTACCCACCAGGACTGCATAAGACAAAATTTCTATTGTTGAGTCCACCAGATTTGTGGAACTTTGTTGTGGCAGGACTGAAAAATGAATACAATGTCCCTGTGTTTCAAACACTCTTGTTACTAGACTTTGGCTTTAAACCCAACATTTGTAGTTCCATGGCTATAAGTTGACAGGATTTTTTTTCTACTCCACCCTGGGCTATATTGAAATTGCCTGAAAGCTGCATGTGGTGTCCTTTCTGTTCCCTAACAGTAAGTTCATCTACTCATGGCCAGAGCAACCAGTTCTGCTAAGATATCTTCCTGAGATCGTTACATGGAGCTCATAGCTGTTGGTGTTTTATATGGCTCTTTATTTGGTAGAAGAACCCCAATCTTTGATTCTTAACAAACTTCTCCATAATTTGCCTCTTCAAATTTTTCTTGTTTCATGTGTAAGTTCCCTGGGTGATGCGGGGGTCCCAACTTTTTCTAATACGAGCTATGATTCAAAGATGAATCCTCTACCTGTGCTCTCCTGTCTGGCTGAACCTCTAGATGCAGTTTTCTTCCAACTGCTCTTCTCACTGTTATGTCTGCACATATCAACCAGACTGCTCTGGGATGCATTCTCTTACTTCCAGGCCCAGCGGGCTCCCTCCATCCCCTCATTGCTCTGGGCTGGGCCTGCACTTTGGATCCTGCCTGAGTCCCTTAGTGCTTCCTCTTCCCATGGCTGCTTCTGCTGTGTTCATAGAGGCCTTGGCTCTGTGCTTTACCAGAGAAGCTCAGAGAAGGGAATTGAGGTCATCAGGTGGGTTGGGGTCCCTCTTGGCTCCACTTGCCCATTTGTATGGAGGTCCACCGCTAATGCTTGTCATTGACATTTCTCGGATCTCCACACACTCACTAAGAAGGTCGGAGAGACTTTTTAGTTACTTCTCACGGAGGCTTGGGAACAGGAGGGCTCCCTGACCACTGTACCCTATCTGCCCCCATCATTCTTCAAACTACTTCTCTTCACAGCAACCAAGGATTTATTGCAACTGGTTTTCTTTTTCTCTTTCCAGCCACTCTAATCATCACTTTTGATCACCCTTCAGGACTAACTTCCTCCCATTCAGCACCTTTGACTCCTCCTTTCCTGTTGCCACAAGATATACTCCTTATCCATTCAGTCGCTTTTCAAAGAACCTCTTTTCTTTCTAAATTATCTTGCCACTGCTCTCATGGGAAAAATGAAGAGTTTGAGGGAGTATAATAATTAAAGACATTCCACAATACACTAATGAGGTCCCACTCTCACTCTTCACTTGCCTACGCATGCGTTTCCCCTCCTCCAATGGTTTTAGGAAAGATCTAGGCAATCCCTGCCCTGAGAAGGAAAACGGGGATAATCAGACTTGCTCTTCTTGACACTGGAGAATATGTGGTAGAGTAAATGAAAATGTCTGTTTCTACAAATATAAAAAACTCTATTCAGATCAATAGAGTTGATGGGGTGGGGTCAAGTGGGAGGAAGTTAGGTTGTTGGGGGTGTGCCCTGGAAAGGGGTTGTGGGACTCTAGGCTCTTCCTCTTCTTTTTGAGTTCCCAGTTGCTATGAGGTGAACAGCTTGATTCACCATAGACTTCCACCATGGTTACTACTTCAAAACAGACCCAAAAGCAGCATGGTGAACTGAACATGGACTGAAACTTTTAAAACTGAAAGCCAAAATAAACCTCTTCTCCTTTTTAAGTTGATTACCTCAGGTGTTACAGAAATGTAAAACTGACTAGCACCCTGGGCCAATAAAATGCTGAGAAATAAACTGACCTTAATAATTTTAATGTCTTGTAGTAATCGTATTTAACTACAATGAAATCTCTAAGGCAGCTAACTTTATAAAGAGAAAAAGATTATTCACCTCATACCTTTGGGGGTTCATGGTCTAAGATCAGGTGGTCTCATTGGTTTGGGCTCTGGTGAGGATGTTTGATGGAGACATATGATGACAGGAGCACATGAATGTGTGTCAGAGACCTTAGATCCCCAAAGAGGAAATCAGAGAGATTGGCTTTACACCATGCCCTTTAAGGGCACACCTTCAATGACCCATGGGCCACCCATTAAGCCTGACCTCAGGAAGTTTCCACCACTTCAGTGCTGCCACCCTTGGACACCAAAACTTTAAATTCTGAACCTCTCAGGGACATTCAACATCCAAGCCTTAGCAACACTTAAGCAAACCAACTCCCTGAAGAAAAGGAAAACACAAAGTCATAATTACACAAAACAATTTCTGAGTGCAAATTTGCTTAGTGATAATTTTAAT
Source organism: Heterocephalus glaber (assembly GCF_000247695.1). The sequence goes on along the minus strand of NW_004624776.1, from coordinate 6,234,737 downwards.
TGCTATCAAGGTTCATGAGAGAAGTATGCCAGTTTCAGATCTCATGTGCAAACACCTCATTCTCCAGCCCCTTTCACCCTCTTCTCTGCTAATGAGACTCATTGTTTTAGGAGAAAACCACATTCAGATTCCATCTGTAAGAGCAGACTTTACCAGGTAGTTGTTCCTACTGTTCTCCCATTGTCTTCACTGAAGCTGTCAATTGGTTTTTCTCAATCTCAGTCTTTAACACCAAAAAGAACATAAACTCCTTAGAGAAACGGCTGATTCCAATTGCCTCAGAGTGCTGAGGAGGTGAGCCTCTGGGGCCACTCTACCACCACCCCAGAGCACTGATGAGGTGAGCCTGCCACCCCACCCCAATAGCTGTGCCAAACTATTACCTGGATCCACACCACAGAGTTGTTGAAGGGGTCATAAAAGATATTGTTCTGAGCTTGAGAAGATAGAGTAGAAGTGAACAACAGAAAGAGAGCCTCTCTTCCTTGATGAAAATTAAAGCCCACCAGAAAAGTAAAGAACATCTCTGCAATAAAGGCACACCAGACCACCTTCACGGGGGAGCAGCACTGTGGACCAGAGCAGCGCACTACAAGCTGATCCCAGCCAGGGCTCCACCCCGACCCCAGAGACTGGGGCACACTGGCCCAAACCAAGGACCTGCCTGGAAAAGAGCTGCACAGGCACTCAAGAAACAGCCAGAGGTTGGCCCCAATACCATCAGTAAGTGTATGAGACCCTAGCCAGAAGCATGCTCACACAACGGAAACTGGGGTGCACAGCCCCCAGACAAAGGCCCTCCCAGACCACAGCTACATAGGGGCCCTAGCCAAAGGCACACCTAGATACCATACCAAGTGTGCACAGGTCCCAGCCAGAAACCCACCCAGACAACAGGTCAGCTCAGGTATCCAGAAGGCCACCTTTCTGAACCCAGGAATTAGTGTACTGGTGAGCAGCAGAGAAAAGGCAGCTCTGGGGCTTGCTGAGAATTCAAGACCACTGGGTGAGGAAAAAGTTGCCTCAACAAAAGCACAGCAGGCTGCATCTCTTGTAATGAGAAGACACATAAATAACTCTCAAAACCAGACTTGCAGATCACTTAAGGCAACCCCAAAGGGAATTAAGACAGAAC
>NW_004624776.1:6200573-6227182 GCF_000247695.1 Heterocephalus glaber | reverse complement strand
AGAGAGAGAGAGAGAGAGAGAGAGAGAGAGAGAGGAAGTGTTACTTTTTTATGGAATGTTAACCTGTTCTTTTTATATTCCTGAAAGATTCTTTTTAATGAAAAATGCTCAATTATAAATGAAATATATAATTGGTGCTGGTTATAAATTTCAGCAGATTCAATGTATTAAAATTATGAATTAAATAAATTTTAAGTTGCAGCACTAGCTCAAGATATGACATGCTCTGCAGATGTGTTTCATTCTATCAGTGTTTTTTTTTTCAGCAAATGAGGTTTTCCAGTTTTTTCAATGAACTAGACTTTCTGGATTACTGACATTTTCTCACTCCTTAAGAAGAATCTCTCTCTCTCTCTCTCTCTCTCTCTCTCTCTCTCTCTCTCTCTCTTTCTCTCTCTCTCTAATTTCTGATACCAATGGACTCCAGAAATTACCAAAAAGCATATCTGAGAAAGTAAAGCAAGAACGATGCCATATATTCTGCTTTCAAGTATTGGAGAAAGAATTTTTTAAAGCTTCAATTTTTCTCTTTTTTATTTATCAATTGTGCTCAATAAACTTCTCACTATTTTCCATTTAGACCTTTAAGCTAAAATGAGAAATTTTTTAATGTAGATTTCTTCGTATTTCCTTAAATTCTATTTGTATTTCATGAAATTATTTTACTATAATTTTAAAATTGTTATTTATATAAAATTTCATAGGCTTTGCTGAATCATGAAACATAATTTTCCTGATGTATCAGGCAAATGGGTTTCACAGAAAGACAACTCTGGTTTTATAATAAAAGTCAGCTGGCACATATGATCAATGGAAAGAAATTTATTTTACAGAATTATTCGTAAACTGTAAAAATTGTCTACAACTATCCCAATATCCCATTATGCATTAAATTTTAAAGTTTTGGCAGGATTTGTGGACAAAACAATTTCCACTGAAATTCCATAAAGTAAGATTTAGATAATAAAACAGAACCCAGCTAACAAACCTTCCCTTCTTCAATCATCTCCCTTAAATATTCATAAAAACAAGAACAAAGTGAAAAATTACAAAACTACTGGGAGCTGAAAACATGGATAAACATCCATGGGAGAAATTTCAGATCTCCAGAGTGCAGATGCGACCCACAGGGAGAAGAGTATGAGGGAAGTACAAAAAGCACGTCTCACATGCATCTCTGCAACCTCTACTTCCAGTTATGAGGACTTTTCCAGGCAAGGGGTGTCAGCCTTCTTGATCACAGTCTTTTTTTAAGGCAAATAAGCTCATTTCCCAAACATAGTGAGCCCTTCAATCCTTAGGAACACTCCTTCTAATTAACGTTAGAAACAATAATTTCCAGTAGTAAACTAGTGCCAGAAACAGAAATGGCATGTGTTGTTCAAACAATGTGATCCAACATAGAGTACATACAACAGGGACTATGTAAAACATTTAGAAAAAAATTTGATGAAGGCATAGTCTTTGTTATTGAATATAGTGATAAAATAAACACACAAACTGGGCCTGGTGGTGCACACCTGTAATCCCTGTACTCGAGAGACTGAAGCAGGAGGATCACCCCACGTTTGAGGCCAGCCTGGGCTACACAGTGAGTTCAAGGCCAGCCTAAACTACATAGTGATATCCTGCCTCAAAAACACCAAATAAAAGGCATCCTAGAAAACCTTTTCAAAGACCTGTAGGCTAATGAAGGGGGTTTCACGGATTCCCAGTTGACCATTGCAAGAACACGTGCCATCCCTCCTAATACCTCAGTCCTACTTGTAACCAAGTATGCTGCTGTTCAGGACAAAAGGCTATGTCTCCCTTTTTCTCTTGTGGCCTGAAGCCTTGTTGACATACTGGATCGATCAGGTCAGGCCTGAACTACTATTTTTCCGGAATTATTTTATGTGAGAAAGAGATAAATTTTTCCTTTACACTGTTATATGGTTCCTCGCCAGGTAAGGCTAAATCAAAGTGATACTAAGAACTAACCAGATAAAGGAGAAAAGAAGATAAAAGCAGGTGTATTAAGTCATAAGTGGAATTTGGGGGACTGAGAGCAGTACATTCTACCATCAGAGTTCTTCAGGCCCTATTTCAAGCAAAGGAAGACCGACATTCAGCTGCAGTCACAGGGCAATCACTCCTCATTCTGTCACAGTCATGGTAAATAAATAAAACTGGATACCAATAAATTTGGTTGCACATTGACCAGCCTCCAAATAGGAAAAGAACTAAGAGCAACAATGAGGATTCCTAATAGAAACCACCAGTAATAGGGATGTATGCATGTCAGCACTCACATCAATTGGGATGGGGGGAAAGCCTCATTTTCCTTTAAAAAGAGCTCCACTCATTCTCAAATTCTCATTTTGGTTGAGTAATACTCCATTTTATTTAAAAAAAAAACACTACATTTTCTTTATCCAGTCTCCAGTTGATGGGCAATTGGGTTGTTGCCAAGTTTTAGCTATTACAAATTGTGCTGCTAAGAACATGGGTGCACATATATCACTGTAGTATGATTCTTTTAATTCTTTCAGGAAGATACCCAGCAGGGAAATAGCTGGGTCAATTGGGTCTTCCAGTCCTAGTCTTTGAGGTATCTCCATACTAAAATGGAGTACTACTCAGCCATAAAGAACAAGAAACTAGAGACATTTATAGCTAAATGCATGCACATTGAGGTGATACTCTTAAGTGAAATAAATAGGACACACATGTGTAAATACTGAATAGTTTCTCTAGTGTGAGAAACTGAAAGTGTAAATAAAGATCAAAAGTTATAATAGATAATGTGAAATAGGAAGAAAAGGGGCAAAGTGGAAGGGGAAATGAGAGGGGTAGGGAAGAAGAAAGAAGAGAATGGAATTAATATAAGAAAAAGAAAAATGGAAACAAAGTCTTTGTAGATAGGGAGGGATAGAAGGGTTGAAAGGAGGGCAGGGGGATGGGAAAAAAATAAGAACCAAGATGGATTATGTAAAGGTGCAAATTTCCAATAATGAATGTCATTATATTGTATACCTTCAATGTACCAATATAATTAATTTTAAAAATTCTCATTTTGGTTAATGGCCTGTTGTAATGGGCATTGTGTTCATCCCCTTGTAAAGTCTCTCCATCTTTTTTTCTAATATTATGGTTTCCTCTTTTACTTTTAGATCTCTAAGCATTTGAAGAATATTCTTTTGTTTGTGTGATGTAAGACTTAATTTACCTTTTTCCAAGTGGGTCTCCCTTCTCTATTCTGTCTCCTTATTCTGTTCCTTCCATCATTCATACTATTGTTTGATCAGTGTGTTAGTCAGATTTTCATTGCAGAGACAAAAATACCTGAGAGAAATGAACTTAACAGAGAAGAGTCTTATTTTGGCTCATGATTTCAGAGGTTTCCATCCATAGTTGGTTGGCCTTGTTGCTTTTAGGCCTGTGGCAAGGCAGCACATCATTGCAGAAGCATGTGACAGAAAAAAGCTGCTTACCCCGTGGTGGATAGGAAACAAAGACAGAATGAGGAAGGGCGTGGGGCAATATTTCCTTGAAGGGCATGCTCCCAATGACCTTCTTCATCCTACTTCCTAAAGGTTCTGCCACCTCCCTATAGTCCCACCATCTGGGGACCAAGTCTACAACACATGAGGTTTGGGGGAATATTTAAGATCCAAACTATAACCGTCAGTCTCCCTAAAATACAGCTTCACTAACACTCTTCTCTAACTCAGTAACCACAAATGGCTTCCTGACACATTTCAAGTCCAAAGTCTTCATGATATAAATAAATCTAAGCTTACTTTGATATTCACCATCCAACATATTCAGTTCCAACTCTATAATCCTAAAATATACCCATTTTCCAGTCTTTCCACTACCATTCCAATTGTCCCCAGAATGCTGAGATTTTGATAGTGTTATTCTCACTTTTTCATCCTGTCTACCTGTACAAGTATAGAATTTTGTATGTTAATATATGCAAAGAAATATTTTTTGCTCATTTTATGATTTTAATAGAGCCAAGAAGCTCAACAAATAAGAAACAGGAAGAAAATTACATCAAGGCATATTATAATCAACCTGTTTAAAATCAGTAGTGAAGACTAAATCTTAAGAAGAAACAAGAGGGGAAAATTTATGTTATATATCAGAAAAAAGATAAGACTAATTAAATACTTCAAATTGAAAGCAGTGAATGAGGAGAGTGAAGAATCATTAAGGTACTGAATTTAAAAAGATCTCACACCTAGTATAGCAAAAGCAATTCTAGGCAACAGAGACATGGCTGGGGGTATCACAATCTCCAACTTGAAACTATACTACAAAGCTACTGTGATTAAAAACAGCATGGTATTGGCAAAGAAACAGACCTGAGGACCAGTGGAATAGATTAGAAGATGCAGAAACAACTTCAGACACACTCAGCCACCTCATCATTGACAAAGGAGCCAAACACCCTCACTGGAGGAAAGATAGCCTCTTTAATAAATGGTGTTGAAAAAAAACGGATTTCAACCTGCCAAAGATTAAAAATAGATGCATATCTATCACCATGCACTAAACTAAGATCAAAGTGGATTAAAGGTCTAATATTAAAACAGAAATACTACACTTGCTGGAAGATAGGTTAGGCAGAACTCTTGAAGACATTGGCACAGGAAAAGACTTTACGAACAAAATCTCAGTAGCATGGGAACTAGCACAAAGAATCAACAACTGGGATCTCATCTTATTAAAGATGAGATTCACTGCAAGAGAAACCACCAACAGAGCTAGCAGACAACCTACAATGTGGGAAAAAAATTTTAGCAGCTGTACCTCAGACAAAGGACTACTATCTAGAATATATAAAGAACTGAAAAAAATCAGACCCCCCAAATTCAAGACCCGATTCAAAAACAGTCATCTGAAACGAACAGACATTTCTCAAACGAAGTAAAAGCGGCAATTAAACATATGAAAAAAATGTTCAACATCATTGGTCATTCAAGAGATGCAGATGAAAACAACCCTGAGATTCCACCTCACCCCAGAAAGAATGGCTGCTAGCAAGACATCAACCAATAAGAAATGTTGGCGGGATTGTGGGGAAAAAGGAACCCTTATCCACTGTTGGTGGGAGTGCAGACTGGTGCAACCACTTTGGAAATCACTATAGAGATACCTCAAAGAACTAGGACTAGAGGTCCCATTTAACCCAGCTATTCCCCTGCTAGGTATCTTCCCAAAGGAATTAAAAGACTCATACCACAGTGATATATGTGCACCCATGTTTATAGCGGCACAGTTTTTAATAGCTAAAGCTTGAAAACAACCCAAGTGCCCATCAACTGGAAACTGGATTAAAAAGATGTGTTTTTTTTATAAAATGGAAGACTACTCAGCCTTAAAGAATGAGAAACTAGGGCCGGGGATTTAGCTCAGTGGTTTCGCCACCTGCTGTGCAAGTGCAAGGACCTGAATTTGATCCCCGGTACCAAAAAAGAAGAAGAAGGAGGAGGAGGAGGAGAGGAAGAGGAAGAGGAAGAGGAAGAAGAGGAGGAGGAGGAGGAGGAAGAAGAGAAAAGAAAGAATGAGAAACTAGAGGCATTTATAGCTAAATGGATTCATACTGAGGTGATACTCTTAAGTGAAATAAACAGGACACACATATGTAAATACCCAATAGTTTCTCTAGTGTGAGAAACTGAAAGTGTAAATAATGAGTAAATGAATAATTGATAATGTGAAATAGGAAGAATAGGCCCAAAGGTGTAGAGGAAGTGGGAGGGGTAGGGGAAAGGAAAAATTATGAGAAAAGGAAAAAATGGAAACAAAGTCTTTGTAAATAGGGAAGGGTGAAGAGGGTGAAGGGAGGACAGGAAATGGGGAAAAAATAAGAACCAAGATATATCATGTAAAGATACAAGCACCCAATGATAAATGTAAATGTATTATATGCCTAAAATGTACCAATAAAAGAATCTAAGGAAAAAAAATAAAAATAAATAAAAAGATCTCAGCCTTGGGTTAAAAACTGAGGTAGATTATGAAAATATTTAGATGGTAAAATGAAGCATAAGATCCTTTAAACTGATGTACAATGAGCATGTAACAAAATGTAATACTTATTTATTATTTGTAAGCCTCGTAAACTGATAATAAAAGAAAACTTCCTCACCCTAACAAAGGGCATCTACAAAGAAAAGTGATGTTATAATTAGTGGTGAAAGATTAAATATGTCTCCCTGTAATCAGGAATAGGCAAGGGTGTCCACTATCATCAATTTTATGCAACACTGTACTTGAAGGCCACAGCCCAGTGGTGTTGAACCTGTGACAAGCATGCCACAGTCGGCTTTTTGTATCTTTGAAAACTAAAAGGTTTGACATCACTGCCCTGGCCTGTGCAATAAGGCAAGAAAAAAATATATACATATATATATATATATATATATAAAATGTATAGAGATTGAAAAATAAGTCTGCTCTTGTCTTTCTTGACAGATGGTACAATAATCTATGAAAAATATTCTAAGCAGTACACAAAAAGCCACTGGAATTACTCAATATGTTTACCAGATCCTCTGTGTGAAGTCAATATACAATATAAAAGCAATTATATGCCAGAAACAAAAATATCAGAAATAAAATATTATTTTAAAAATATAATTCATTGTACCATTTAAAATGATGACATGCTTAAGGGTAATTTCAACCAAATATTTGCAATATTGGTGCACTGCACGGCATAAAACATTGTTCAGAGAAGTTAAAGAAGACTTAAATAAGTGGATACAGATACCGTGTTTGTGCATCAGAAAACCTTTTATATAAATTCTCCCTCAATGTATAAGTAAATTCCACACAATCCCAATAATAATACTAGCATATGTAGAAACTGACAAGTCCATTCTATGGAAATACAAACAACCTAGAATGGTCCAAACAAATTTGAAAAAGAATGGAGTTGGATGACTTGCACTGCCTGAAGTAGATTTATGCAAAAGCTACAGTAATTAAGACAGTGTGGTGTTGGCAAAAGGATAGACTATAACTCAATATAACAGAACAAAAAGTCCACAAATAGGCCTGCATAGATATGGTTAATTAATTTTTTAGCAGAGCTTTCAGGATAATTCAATAGGTAAATGGTAGTCTTTTCCACAACTGTTGGAGCAATTGGATAACTGTAGGCAAGACGTTAGCTTTGACTTAGCCATAAACAAAAAAATAACTCAGAATTGTTCATTCTGCAAGTATACACATAAAGTTGGTGATTTTGTTGTATTAAGCTAAAACAAAAAATTGTTTAAATATATATACAATCTGCATTATTATATGTAATATATTTGTATATGGACTAGATGAAAAGAAAGAGTTAATAGTTCTCTTCTCCTAGAACAATAGTACTACAAAGTACTCATTTCAAATCATGACCTCATCTAGGACCCCAAGGGTCTACCCTGGGAGAGTCATGGAGATCAAAAATCTCTACTTTATAAGAAATACAGATTTGCATATGTTGTTTCTGTTTTTAGAAATATTCCTATGTGCATCTGCTATATCCACTAGAGGCTTCATATAATGCTACATTTGGCAGCAGTTATAACAATTACCATTTCAAACAATTTTAATACACTTACCTCAAGAGATTTGTTTAAAAACTTCAATAGCAAAACATACAGTAAAAATTGAACAACATAAAAATAAGAACTTGACAGAAGAACTGTGCTTTAGGAAGGTGAAACTGGACCCTCAGTAAATATTTCTCAAGTACTCAGTGCATGCAAATGTCACTACAATCTGTGGTGATACAAGGTTTGGCCTTCTGCAATGAGCAACAGCCAAGCCCTTCCTAGGAAAACTGTTAATTGCTGAGCTATGAAACATTTGGTTAAGAGATCTGAATATTATCCTGCCTGAAATGGCTGTTGCTATGGTTGTATGACTTCTAAGTAACTGCTTGTTAATTTTCTTAAATGGAAAAATAGCAGTGTTAGGTGTAAGGTGAATAAAAACTAATTATTATTAGAATACCCTTGGAAGAGAAATTTTCTCACTCTCTATTCTTTCCTGAGTGGAAAAAAAACCCCTGTGTATAACTCTGGAATTCCCTCAATTTCTTTCATGGTCTTATTCAAAATATTGCTATAATATTTGGAAATATTTCATCATTTCAGCCTATTTTTTATAACTGTTCTCTACTTTACCTGTTCACTTTATAATTGTTAGTCACTGATTATTCCACTACTTAGTTTCTTTCTCTTGGCATATTCACTTTTCACTTACTCTCTTGTTGGGCTCATATCTGTAATAATGTGTCCTCTCCCTCTCCTGCTAGATCCACTAGAGGCTTCATATGCTACATTTGGCAGTAGTAATAACAATTATCATTTCAAGTAATTCTTTATAATGTGCACTAAGTCATACTATACTGTATGTTAACTATTTCTAAATGAATATAATGGATAGATATGAGGATTCAAAAAATAGATGTCTTAGCCTCTAGAGGCTGTGGAGAGGGAAGAATGTACAGATTCTAGTCAGTCAGTCATGTATGATATATAAAAGTTTCAAGTCCTTGTTTGCACTAGCCAGGAAAGTTGTTTCTCTCTCCAGTACCTCCCCTCCATCCAAGCTGCTTTCCTGAATCCCTTTGAATTCCTTTGGTCCTCACTGGAGCTCAGGGGACTCCTAAAATAAAGACCGAGAGAAGTCATCCTCAAGTGCATCTGCCTGAGACACAGCTCTGTGATTTAATAGAGAATTCCAGTCTTCCCTGGACCCCGAGTTTGGAAAAGCCTAGCTATTTAGCCTCTGGCTACTAATTCACAGCCCATAAAAATATAATCACTTTTCAACAGTCTATCACAATTTAGTGTTTTCTCCATTCATTTGCTAGTTTTGTGGGCCTTAATTACCCATTTTGAAGTCCATAGTAGTACATAGTAGGACCTTGCTAATTTCCAGCATGTAATCATTTACAAAACCTCACTACAATCCATGACATTGTAATTTTTGCCCTTGTCTCTTTTATGTGGGTTTACCCAAATGGAACCTGTGTGTGGTAGTCACATAAAAATGCTCATTAATGACATTAATCAGATATTAGTTATATGAGCCTAGTACCTTGAGTGCCTTAGAATTTTAATGACTTTTAAATAAGGTTTCTCCTGAATAACTTCTGCCATATAACAACTGAGTGATTTTTAAATTTTTATTGTATTTTCCATTAATTTTCAATCCTTTTATTTTAAAATATTTTAAGGAACTATTTCCTCTTTTTTTTTTTTTTTACCGGAGATCGAACTCAGGGCCTTGAACTTGTGAGGCAAATGACAGCACCACTGAGCTAAATCCCTGGCCCTTAAGGAACTATTTTCACAAGTGAACTTCTTGTTTTCCAGACCATACCACTTTCCTATAATCTGACTTTGGTTTTCACATACTAGGCAGAAATTGCTGTCTGGAAGTCCCTCAGGGCTCCCAACCCAGCACATGGAAATTTTCTCTCTCTCTCTCTCTCTCTCTCTCTCTCTCTCTCTCTCTCTCTCTCTGTCTTTCCCTCTCCTACCCACCCCCTGTCCTCTTATTCTCAATATCTCCCATCAGTTCTACCTCTGAAATATATCTCATACTTGTTCCTTTTTCTCTGTTCTCCTGCCAAGTACTGCTTCATGCCTTCCTGTAGCATCCCGTGATACATCTAGCCTCTTTGCCTTCAGGCTCTGTGTTCTCCAGCATACCTTCCACTCAGAAGCCACACTAATCTATTCTTCCCTCCTTTTTGATTCAAGCTTTTCAACAACTTTCTCTTTCCTTGCATGTGAAGTCCACCCTTTTTCTTATGAATTAGAAAGCTCCCCACGTTTGCCCTTTTTCCACTTAGACACTTGAAGCCCACCCAAGGCCCCCTCAACCCCAGTCTTCCATGCATGTCACACCTCATTTTTTAAATTAAGTGCAATCAAAGTTTGATGAATGAGCAACGTCAGTAAGTGTAATAAAAATATCCATCCTGAGTTATCACAGGATGGCTCAAAGATGAGCAGAATTAACTCTGCTTTTCAGAAATAAATTGATTAATTGAATAATTGGGGCCTTGCTTCTGTTCATTCGCTCATCTAAAATGAACCATTTGAGGATTTTCTGCATACTTTAGCCCACTGTCAGAATGTAGGAAGTAAAAGAATCAAGAAACATTGCACAGGCCAGTGTTCATAACCAAGTAAAAGCAAGGCACTCTGAGAGTGAGTGTAACAGCTGTCATGAGCATTGGGCTGGATCAAAGGTTTCACTGGGCTCAGCCAGGCTTGTTTTATGTTGTTCTATAAAATGAAGTACTGCTGTAATGAATTCGAAAAGAATTTAGATAAGAGTGATTTGTGACTTTTTGCTTTAGGTTAAAGATCATTACTTAGCATTATACATAGTTGGTACGCTATAAATAAAAGGTACGTTCACTCCAGGTAAACTCAATACACAGACTTGAAAATTTTGACAGCCACCCAATAAGGTTCTAATTTATTTCATGTTACCTAAAGCTTTAAAATGAAGACACATACAGACTATCATACAAATGCACTAGAAAATAGCTATTGACCAAGTATGCATCAAAGTTCAGTCATATTATGCATAATTTCAGAAAAAAGTAATCTAATTAATGTTCAATAATTATTTTGTGAATAATGAAAAGAATGCCAGCTCTGGCAGTCATTCCTAAATAATTACTCTAAGAAATTTTGGGATAGTATGTTATGTAGAACATATAGGAAACAGAAAGATAACTTTTGCAAATAGGAAGGGGATTGAGAAATGGAAGTACGGGGGTGAATAAAAAGTATGTGTACCTACTCCCTAAGATGAATGTAAACATTATGTACTGCAAACATGTACTACAGCAAGAACAAAAATTAAAAAGAAACTCTATGGGGAAAAATTGAATTTATATACTATTTTATTCCATATATATGGCACATACCTCTACACCAAGCACTTCAATCTTTGCCTGAGAAACTAAGGATTGGACTACTGATCTCCAGGTCTATTGGGCTGTTTGAGTCAGGGTCTTCTGTGGCAGTGACCACAAAACAGCAATGTCAAAGTCCTAGTGGTTTACAACAATAAGCCTGTATGACTTGTTTCCAGCTCTGTGGGTCATCTGTGGCTCTTCTGGGCTTGGCTGGACTCAAGTTCAAGTATGATTTGTGTGCCTTTCATTCTGACTAAGAAATAGGAGAGCATAGAAGGCCAAGGCAGACCACAAAAGCACATTTAAAGTCTCTTCTGGAAGGTAGTTCATATCACATCTGGTCACATTCAATTAGTGAAAAGTCTTATGGCCAAGCCAGATGTCACTGGAGCAGAGAAATATACATAACTAACTGAGAAGCAAGGCCAGGTCACATGACAAACTACAGGAGTACATAATCCTTTTCGCAGGAAATGGATTCCTTCAGAAGAATAAAGAACCACAATATACATTCTTTTTTAGTATCTATCCTGTTTTTGATCTGATTCAGTATACAGTGGTACCTCAGTTCATGAACTTGATTTTTTCTACAATTGTGGAAAAGATGGCCACATTTGTGTTTGAGTAGGAAAGATGGGTGCTGTTGTGTTTGTCACTTGCAGTTTGCAAACAAAAACAAAATTTTGCAAAATGCTTCTTTTTGTGAACCAAATCATTTGCAAACAAAAGCATTCATAAACCAAGGTACCACTGTATAAGGTCAGTTTCCTCTTAGTTCCATACAGGTGCAGGAATCTGCCTTACTTCTGTCTTCACCTTACTTGAGGATGTCTTAATACCTGGGAGTATTAATACCTGGAAGCACTGATACTACTTCTTAATCTCTCAATCCATCAGTCAAGACGGACAGAGCTCAGATTTTACCTAATGCTTGAAATGCATTAGATCCTAATGCAATCATAACTCTGATTATTCTCTTCCCTGAAACACCACTAAACTTCTTGTCTGAATCTTTCATTTTAGTTCTTTGTTTTTTAATACATCTTTGTGCTAGACTCATCCCCTTTAAGATAGTTCTAGGCACAAAAGTTCCAGTTGTCAGCTATTTTCTCTCAGAACCTTGAGATTACTAGCCTCACTCTGGCTTTCAAGGCTGTGGCGAGTTGGCCAGCATTCTAATTTTCCTTTTCAAGAGATGTCTTTTCTCTCTAGTTTCTTTTTTAAAGCCATTTTCCATGACAAATCATTGTATCTTTGATATAGTACAATTTCAAAAACAAACATCTATATCTGGGTTTATTTTTATTTGTCCTTTCTAGTAGAATTTGTTCTTACTATATCCACAAATTCTTATATTTTATAAATTCTACACAACTGTTAGTCATCATCTCCTTAAGTCTCAATATTCTCTCCTTTGGGGACTCCAATTAACTAAATACTGACTTTTCATGCTTTTCTCCAAATGTCTTAATGTCCTTCATATCTTTTATTTCCAGTTTTTCTGTACTACCTTCTTTTTGATGATTCTTCATTTTGTACTCACTTTGTGACTCTCTTGTCAGGTAGTTCCTTTAGAAATGGCTCGCCACTTAAAAATATTCCAGGTCCTTTTTGCCTTGAACAAAGAATTGGATGAGACAAGCCAAAAACAGTGCCAAAAATTTATTTGAAAAGTAAGGGGCAGGGGAAGAACTAGCTCTGTAGAATAAACTTGGACTGAACAAAGAGAGGAATGGATAAGAGCAAAAATAAAAGTGCCCTCTGTGTCTTTGTAAGGAGTCACAATAGCAGACTGCCTGTATCTTCTGGGAGCCTCCAAGAAGTTCCACCTATGGGGTCCTGGGAATTATTTGGCGCTGTCCTGTAATTGATATGCCTCACTTGTAATTGACATGCCTCGCTTATTTTCCCAGCCAGGTTTCCCATGCCCTATCTCCCATGTCAACACCATAATTTTGTAATATATAAATGATAATTTCAATATATGAAGTCCTAGAGGCTCTGGATCTATCACTTTTGTGTTGAATCCCACATGAGTGCTTGACTGATCCTTGATAATGAGTGAATAATTGGTTGATAATCTGAGTAAAAGCTAAAGGTCTAAATCAAAGGTGTTTTTCCTCAAAGTTTGTTCCTTCTGGGTGGTTCTAGGGGGCATCACCTTTCACGGTCTTCAACTGGATTCTCTGAGGAGGCTGTGGTTCGGCTCTCAGACTTGCCACTGAAACCAGGCTCTGCCTGAAAGTTGCTGTGCTGATATTCACATTTGTTTGCAAGGCAGCCTTGCCATTTACTCTCTGTACTGCACTCCCAATGCCATTTCAGCATTTGGTCTTTGTTTTGTGTTATGTTTTACCTTTGAATTTGACTTGCCTTATTTTGAAGACACTAGAAATATAATTTTAAAAAGTTTATGCAGGAGCTATTATGTTCAAGTAAAAAAAAACCTTTCAGAGTATCTAATCTACTGTACTGCCAGTAGTGGATATCTTGGTAATGTTTTTTACCCCACTTTTATGGAGTTTTATGGTTTTATGGCTATGCTCCTAATAGCTGAGCTTGCCAAGAGTGGAAATTCCCAGAGAAATGGAGCATGACTTAAATTATTTTAAATTTAGAACATTAGAGTTAGAACATTTAGACTTTCTTGCCTATAACAGGACTGGTTTGCTCAACTAATAGGTACAAAATGCTAATGAGACTGCGTGATTCAGTTAGCTTTCCTCTGTCTGAAGTGTGCCAATAAATCTGCTACCACTGCTAAAAAGGTTATATAAAATATCAATCTTATTAAATGATAAATTAGTGCTGTAAACTCACATAGAAAGTCTAACACATAATTATTACAAATACTTAGTAGAGCCAAATTACTAAGGTCTTACTGTAATTTGATTTATAGTAAGGAGACTGCTCAAGTGAACACTGTCATTGTTGGCCTGCTATCATAAGTTTAGTATTCTGATATTTACTGAGGAACAAATCTTATATACTATCTTTTTGAGGAACAAATGTTATATACTAATGTAATTTATTTATGGACTATCACTATCCCCTTTTCTCTGGAAATGGAAAGTGATACTAAACTGCTAATGTATAAGGTTTTGTGAATTAAAAAAACTATAGAGTCTATAGAGGTGATAGGTTTTTACAAGGCTAGACTATATTAAGTACAGTGGGAGTTTATTAAATGTCTTGATTGAAAACAATAATTTGGCAAGATAGTGAATTATAGCCTTAGGAAAAACAGTTACATAATTTTTTAAAATGTGTTAAAATCGAAGTATTCTGGTAAATATAGTCTTAATTTTAAAACTTTATATTTTCTAAGACTTCCATAAATGTTATAGTACAATCAAAGAAAGTGCCTCACCCCCCCATACACACACATAAAATGGGATGATTAGTATTTCAGTAGTAAATAACCCCCTTGAATTGGCCAGAATTATATTGAATAGTAAATACATATTTACATGACTTGTTATAATATTATTGCCAAAAGTATGGATACTATTGACAAGAGATTGGAATATAGAAATGAGTTGATTCAGACAAGATCAATAAAACACACTTGTACAGCTTTGAATTTAATATCCAGTAATGAACCAGTTTGGTCACACATCTTCCATCTCAACTCTGCCTGTAGCACTCTCTGGAGCCTCCTTACCAATTATGTCTTTAAGGAGCAAGTGAATTCATTTCTTCTTATTTAAATGCATACATTATAGTCCTGTGTACATTTCAGCCATTCCAGTTCCAATTCAAAAGGCTGGATATCCACACAAGATAAATCAAAGTTAAAACATATAAAATGAAATGGTATTTTAATTCTTGTACATTCTCCTTTAAGAAGCCAATAATGAACCAAGGATATTCTTAACTATTACTGATAATTATTGAGTTCTGAATCTTTTGGTTTTAATATTTCAAGGGTTAACTTTGAAAATCCTATCTGAAAGAGGTAATGATTCAACTTTTTAACAATTTAAATTTACTACTAAAGCTTAATATTCATGAAGTCTAAACTAAGTTCTTTAAAATCTTGATATTTTTCTTTCTCCAAAAATTATTTTTGTGGAAAATATATTTAAATGTCAAATAGACTTCTAATAGACAATTTATGGAATTTAATTGCATTTAAAATTCATGCTCAAAGTTTTGGTACCAGAAACTAACATCCATCAGCTTAGCAGAGCCCCAAATGTAAGAAAACATAATCACCCTAGTTTTTTTAAGTGGTTTTTTGAATTTTGTGAAAAAGTAAATTGCTTGAAATATAAGGAAAGATCTTTAAGTATTTCTTTTCATCTTTAGCATTATTCCCTCTGTTGCTTTTTCTTTTGATTTGAAAAATCAGATGAAAACACATCTAAATATATCTGGAAGGTATCATAGGGAATTTAACTCACTTCTTGAAAGAACCAATGACATTATGTGATAAATAATTTTTTTATTTCAAGTTCTGTTTGAATCCTTATTCCATCAAAGGCTGGAATGAAAGAACAAGAAAATTCCATCTCATGATTTGTAGTGACAACAAGCATCACAAGACAGTTTTCAAACAATGTTGTTAGGATACAATTAACAACATCATATAAGAGGATCTGCATCACTCATTACAAAATCTTCTGTCCAAATCAGGACTAAAAACTGTTTTCTACAAAGATATTTCCTAGTTAATAAAGTCATCTTTTTTGGAGCAGTCACTATGATTGCACTAGGATCGGCTGAGTCCTACAACCAAGTCCCTTTCCATACTTTAACTTGTGCAAATTATGCTGTTTACAAAGCTGTTTTCAAGATATAAGGACTATGTCATAATTAATGTTTTCTAATAGGTATGTAACACAGACTTAAAGGCCAGGATAAAGTTTTCTACTTGAAAATAGGAATATGATTGTGGGAGAAGTATGTGAAGTTCAAAATCCGGTGTAAAAGTTTTACAGTAAGCAACTCTTGAACACAAGGCCACATATTTTAATTACTACTATCATTCTGTGTGTCATCAAAAAACACTTAAGTGCATTTGAATAAGAGTAGGTGTTCTTTGTGTATTTAACAGTATCATCTTGTTGCTTGCTGTTTGCATGAAGAACACGCCTGTAAAGAGTTTCAGAGCCTAAATCTATATCCTTTCATAGTTAATAATTTCTGTGTGTTTAGATTTAAAATAAGTACAAATTACTCTACATGCTTTGAAAAGAAAAAGTATGATCAAGAAATTTTTATTAATAATACTAGTCGTGTTTATATGTCCATTTATACATCATAATGAATGAATGATCAAGAACACAACTGTACATTTAAAATAAAATAAAACAAAAAAGAAAGAACGAAAAAGGCAGGCTGCATAGTGACAAGAGTCTGTTTCCCCTCATGCCAGTGAAGTTTTAGCTGTGAGCATGCTCAGAAACATGGGAGGTACCCACGTTACTACATCAGAACTCCTTCAGAGATGTAAGGAGGTTCCCTCTAATAACTCAATTGCTGTGAACCTAGTTATTTTCCTGATATTAATATCTCTTCAGCATCAGGTTGATTGCAATGTTTCTCCTACTTCGTTTCATCATTCTCATGGATGCCACAGGTAAGCCTGTTGCTTTCTCACTTTAAATGAGTATGAGTCTCAAAGAACATAAAATATCTGTTTAGTTTTGTGGCGTTTACAATAGATTCATTGCAATGTTTGAACAATAGATATCAAGCTTGCATTTTATTGTCATTATCATTGAGTTCAGCCCCATGCAGCCTAGCAGTTTCTGGATGCGAATTTTTTATAGAAGCTTGCTTTTATATATTATTAAAGCTACAAATGCAATAATTTTTAAAGATAATGTTGTTTATATCAATTATAGCACAGAAATTACTTTTAGTATTTGTTTTTAAAATATAGGGTAAGTTAATAATCTGAAATTGTTTTGTAAAAATTCAACCTGTTGAAATATATCCATAAAACATATATAATTATTAGTGACTCTGTTTTGTTGTTAACATAACCTGGGAACTGCAAAGCCAAAGACAAATTTAAAGAGTATTATCTCCTCCTAAGAGTTAACCTACATAAAATAAGGTTATTAAAAATCTATAATACTACATCTATTTAAATAATTTTCTCCTCTGTCTTGAGTTTTGAGAAGTTTTAATTTTAGTCAACTAGTTTTCAAATCAGTAACATTTTATTGTGTAACCCACAAAAAAATTAAATTTAAGTCCTTACCTGGTTTTGAAGAAAGAGATTTACTTTTCTTGGAACCTGAACACTTATAAATAACCCATTCATCATTCCAACGAATAGTGGGTTTATTATTATTATTGTCTAAAAATGTATCTATTTTAATTCATAGTTTTTCTATAAAATATTTCATCAACCTCTAAGAATAAATGTTATAATCTGAAATCATTTTTATTTTCTAGAGAATGTTTTTAAGTTATTAAATGCACAACTTTATTAAATGAATTCTAACAATATTTTTAATCTAAGTAAAATGCAGTACTTATGAACATAAATGCAATATATATGCAATATTTAAGGATATCTAACAAACAAAAGATTTTTAAAGGATTTTTAAATTGCATTTTGAAGTTGAAATGATACTAAAACTTTGTTCCAAATCAGTGATACTAAATGTTTGTTTCAAATCATTTAAAAATCTTACCCTAATACACTTAATACAATTTTTATTTTGTCTTATTCTCTCTTGCTCAAAAAGCTAATTATATCAAAGGAGAAACAATGTGTGAACTCATCTTTCATGAAATTCAGTTTTAGAAAGCAGTTAATTTCTTTAATTTAAGGTCTTACATCTCAGAAGTTCATTTCCTGTCTATATTTGTAATATTCAATTTTATAGAATTTTTAAGAACAAACAGTTTAAAAGTAAGTTAGTAGATTTAAATATATCATAGAGATCATCTATGCTCTTAAAAATTTATTTAATGTACAGGACTGTGTCCACAGTTAACCAATTTTACTGTGCTATTGCTTTTCTGTGTGATAATACATTTAATTGATTTGGTTAAACACTTTAAAAACAAAAACCATCTTTTTCTAAAGTAACAGTTTATGATTTTCTATTATGCAATGGAATTCTTTAAACCAAAAAGAAAGAAATTTTAAACAGATTGTTATATCTGAGTAAATGTAAATTTCACATAAATTTCACATCCACAATATAACCCAATAAATGTCTATTAATTATAGTTCTCTGCAAGTTTACCTTTGACTGCTAACTTTAATCTTTATACTTAAAATTATTCCTTTTCAAAGTGAGACATATTAGTCAATGATTTGATATCTCACTCTTGCTTATGAAAATAAGCTTTTGCTATGTAACCAGTAAAACTTTTTTCTTTTTCACAATAAAATAATAGATGGTTAAAATGGTAAGGCTCCTTATAATAATTAAAGAAAGTGCATAAGAATTTTGTCAAAATAAAGATTACTTTCTACATTTAAATAAATACTTGTGACAGATTCTCAGCGCAGGTTAAACAATAAAGAAGTTTTCTTCTCTCTTTGGGTCATGACTACTTTGGAGTGCCTAATGAGAGGATGATACTAACTTATTGACTTTCTTAATCGACAAAATGACAACTATGTATAACCTCTCTTGTTATTATTACAGATATTTTACCATTAATTTATTTACTGTGTATCCTTGTCTACCAGCCTCTAACCGCCTTTTTAAAAAGTTTTTTTTGGTGAACTAAAAAGGACAATATTAAAAACAAAAACCACAAACTTATATAGGAAATTAAAGTATCAAGTATTGAGTCTGTTACTTGGTAACTACCAATTGCTACTTACTGAAATAATTTGCTAACCTTCAAAAAATATGGTTCCCAGAAACAGAACCCCAGCAGCATTTTGTAGTGAGCAGTGTTTGGCTGCCCCCTTATGGCCAAGTTCAAGGTGTGAGAGGGATTGCTTTTCCGAAATGACGTCAGTTCAACTTGGTTGTTAAGACGAGAAAAGGTTTTCCAACTACATTTTAATTTCACACAGTTAAATCTATGCTTTCGATAGCTGTGAAAATCAATTCTATTTCAGACCAGTGATCCTGCGGGCCTGAGGCTACACCACTAATGAAACAGAAACTTTGCTTTCGGCTAAATAGAGTTGGCAGTGAGGGAGGAGGGAAAGCTCGGACACCCAGAAGTCCAAGCTTTGTAAGTGTGTGATGTCTAAAGGCACAATTACACCTCACAATAGATGTTTACTCATTGTTCATCTCAGTACAACCAGTCGTAATAAAGGAGTTTTAAGGACTCCCAAGTAAAGTGGACAAAATTGTCTGACACTTGATTCGTAGAGACAAGATTGGGATGCTGCTTTCCAATAAGTTGATATTGAAAAATTGTGCATTTTTATCCTGGAAAATAGTGTCCCAAATAACATTCAATTAACGAAGAATGAGTTTATACATACTTATATAACCATAAAAGTAGAAAGCTTTCAGAAGCAAATATCTAATTAAGAACCCAAAGTGGCTTGGTTTATTTATTTGGTTAATATGTAACATTTATTAAGCAGAATGAATATGCTTGCTTTACATGACAACAATAGCAGAATTAGAAGTATAACTAGC
Organism: Heterocephalus glaber; assembly: GCF_000247695.1. The sequence goes on along the minus strand of NW_004624776.1, from coordinate 6,207,661 downwards.
TAGAAACAAAAAATAAATCTGTCTTGTACAATGTATTCTTGTTGCTTCAGTTTCTTACCCCTATACTTCTAGGGTGAGAAAGAATCCTACAAGTGTTGAGTACACAAAAAATAGTTTGCTATGGTGGCCACACTGTTAAATGCCTCTGAAAATTGCTCCAAAACCAAAATAAAATCATTGATTTAAGGCTCATGTGATAAACAGTATTTTGACAAGTTTTAATTATGGAAAGATATTGTGGTTGTGAAACTAACTTTATTGTGAAGTTAATAGCCTTTAAACATGTTCAACATGATGGGCAAAATTCCAACCCTCCTTTCTTATCTTGAGTCTCCTTTCTACCCTACTTCTGCCTTGGGCTCCTGACTCTGTTCCTGTTCATGTTTAATTACCTATTTAGGAGGTAGTGCTGTTTTGATACACGTACACATTGTGTAATATCCAAATCAAGGTAAACATATCTATGTCTCCTCAAATATTTATCATTTTTATGGTGAAAATGTTCAAAATCACTTCTTTCAGCTTATTTTTAATTTTTACATGTTTATTAACATATATTAATTTATTAATAAGGCAGAGTATATATTTTAACACATGCATACAGAATGCATTGATTAAATCCAGTTACTTAGCATTTCCCCTCCTTAATATTTCTTTATGTTTGGAGCCTTTGAGCTCCTCTCCTCTACACAGAAGGCAAATACCACATATTCCCATATACAAAAGCTAAAAAAGTTAATCTGAATATAGAAAAATGACCACAAAAGGCTTGGAAGGGTGAGTGGAAAAGGGGACGGGGATAAAATGAGGTTAGATAATGGATACCAAAGCACAGAGAGAAGGAATAAATTCTGGTGTTTCACAGCACAGAAAGATGATCATATCACAATAACCTATTATCTATTTTATGAAGCTATTGCTCTGTTCACTTTCTTAGCACTTACTTTCCCTCTTCTCACTTTTTCAAGCATCTGTCTTACATACCCATCTGGCTTCTCTTCCCACAACTTCTACATCTTATTTGCTCATTCTTATCTTGTGTTTCCTGGTTTCCTCATTTCTGAAATCCTCCTCTCTTTGCTTGTCTCTACTTTCCAACCCTCCCATTCTATGAGCTCTTCTCTTCTGCAGCTCTGCCTTTGACCTTGCTACATCCCATCCTCTCTAATTCCCACATCTGGGCTATCCTAATTATTTCCACCTGCCTTTACAGTTCCACCTTACAAACCATCCATCCCTCATCTTGCCCCCTTATTCAGGTATTCCTCATCTCTAATTACTTCCTGTCTTTGCTGAGTTTCCTCCCCAAGGGTTTCAAGCAGCTTTGTCTCTGCCTTTAAACCCTCACTTCCTTTCTGTTATTTGCCTCTATCCAATCAGCTCCTGACCTGGTCAGTGGTCACCATTTCTATGCCTATGATTTCTGGAACACAACCCCAAAAGAGACGAATGAATACTACATCTTAATATTTCAACACTAGCATGTTCTATTTTTTTCTTTAGCTGGTAATGCTTTGCCTACAATTCTGAAATCCAGAAAGCTCTGAAAACTGTTTGATCACTTTTGCCCAAAAGAAATCTGATCCAAGTTAACCAAAGTCTATCTAGAGTTTTCATATATTTATTGCACAATTTCATATATTTGGGTTACAGCAAATTGTTAATATGTTTGATTATGGCATTTTTCCCCAGACTAGTAGGAAATGTTATACATTTATAATATATAAATATATATATTTATCACATTAATGTTCTAAAGTTAAAATTATAAATTTTACAGTACATTTCTTTAAAGAGTTTCTGCCAAGGCAATACAGATCCACACTAGTTGTTACCCGATTCAGATCCCCAACTGTCTTGTGCCACACTGTGCTCACCAGTGGTAGAACAACTACTTTCTTTGCCCAGAGAACTTCAATGTTAATGTTATGTTTTAACTAATTCTCTTTCTCTGATTCCAGTTAAATTTTGTTCTTTCTTTGATTCTAATTTATTTTTCATTCAATTTCTTAGTTTTTAATTTCATCAACTATATTTTTCATTCCAATTGTATTTAAAGCTGTCCTGATTTTATAACCTTCTATTCTTATTTCACAGAGTTCTTTCCATTCATTCCTTGAGATGTTCTAGTATGCATATTTTACCTTTACTGTTGTTTTGTTTCTTTTTGTTTTGTTTTTGTAATGGGGTCTTTCTTGCTTACTATGTTACTCAGAGCAGCCTCAGACTCCTGGGCTCGAGTGATCCTCCTGCCTCAAGTCCTGAGTAGCTGGGACTACCATCCTTCATGGAAAAAGATGTATTTTAATATACTTTTAAAGCTTGATTATGCCCTCATTCTTCAAGTGTGAATTCTCCTCTTTTTGGAACTCAGGACACATGCATAAAGTTAGTTTTTCTCCTGCTCTTGGCTCCCTCCCAGTGGTCTTATGAATATCTTCACATAGCCCATGACATATTCAGGTTGTTTTGGTATCTCAGGCATTCTGCCTTATAGAGGATCCAGTTCCAACCTCAAGCCTCATTTGCAGAGGTGCCACACTGCTTTCCTGCTGGGCACGGCCAAAAGGCTTTACTTGAACCACCACCTTGAGCAGTCGGGCAAAGCTCTTCCCTCCCCGCTCATGATGAGGGCTCGGGCCCAGGCTTGGCTTCATGTGGGTCCCAGTCTTGCTGCCCAGGCTGTGGGCCAAGTGGTGTTAGCTCCCCTTAAAACAGTCACCTTTTCCCTATTCCTGATCTTTGGAGACTTTTCTCTCCTATGACCTAAAGGGTTGAGTGAAAACACAACAGCAGTTTTTTGTGTATCTGTGGAAAAGAATAAGGCATAGACGCTTACTCAGGATTTGCTCAAAACGAATGTTCTGATCCAGCAGTCAGAAAAGAAGATGACTTTGATTCTTCAAATTGTGTTTTCTCAGAGAGGGGACATAGGAAGGCACATGCAACAGATTTGGAGTCATGAAGTAAAGTACTTAGGATAGGTTAGACAGAGTGACAAGCATACTGGATTTGGGGTCAACAGACCCAAGTCACATCACAGCCCTGAGTTTTACCAGCATTCAGCCTTCAGCATCCCTAATAACCTCTCAACTTCATGCACAATATTGACATGATCATCCAGTTTCTAAGACCTCTTGCAATGATAAATAAACTTTAGGACTCCAGCCTCTAAAGATCAAGGAGGTCTGGGAAGGGGCCTGGGTCACTGCACATTTAAGAAGCAGGTAGTTCTGATGATCTGACCTCATGACTCACACCTCTGAAACAAATAGTATTGTATTTAGTACATTAAAATATAAGTGGGTTTTCTTTTCTATAAAGAGATGCTAATTTTCATTTCACTAATTGGATCTACCTGGATTATTTAACACATTAATTCTACTTGAAAAGTTTTTTTTTTTTTTAAATTGGAGGTTATAAGGACAAATTAAGTGTTTGGCAAGGGAATAGCTGACCCCACATTTCCTATCAATATAATTTTCTTAATGGATAGTTTGATTCAAAAACACTAACAGGCAAATTTACCTATGTGTAAGGTTATGTTTTGTTTTGTTTTGGGGTGGGGAGGGGGTACCGGGGATCAACCTTGGGACCTTGCACTTGCGAGGCAGGCGGCAGAACCACTGAGCTAAATCCCCGGCTCCTATGCATAAGCCGTGATGTTAATCACCCCTCCATTCTGCAGAAGAAATTAATAAACTCCTAAAAATTGGGTAGAAAAGAGAGTTTTCTGCTTTGGGGCCAGATCCACTTTTATCTCCCACCTTTCATTATCCACTGTTTTGTTTTATTGTCATCCAGCCATTAGACATTGAATTGGCCATTGCTTATATCTCTGTCTCTCCCTCTCTCTTTGTCCTATTTATATCTTGCTTGAGACATCCTGTCTCAATCACATAGGCTAAAAATTGCCTATTGCTGCAGATATTTCTACTCCTAATTTCCTGTTATGTAAATATGTGATATTTAAGAAATTAGAATATATAATTTTCTTCCGAGATGCCTTAAGGGGGACATCACAAAAAGATTTCCTTAAAAGCTTCAACTTCTGTTGATTATGAGAGGGGATTGTGTCTTTTTGTAAACATCCTTATAGGGAAGAAAAGGATAATAATCTGTGCATAGTGTTATTGAAAATATCTCTGGCCTTATTTGAAGTCATTTCCTTTATGGCTACCTCCTGTTTTCCATTTTAAAATATGCTTTTACTGTAATAACCAAAGCTAAAATTATCTACTGAGAAAAGTGAGTTACCCTCCCTAAGAAAATAGGGTTTCACAAATGCCAGGCTATTTTTGCCCATTGTACATGCAAAGTGTAAGTTTTGCAAAGAGTAAAGTGTGAGGAAATTACCTGTTGTATATGACCTGATTCCCAGAGTACTGCAGGCCACTTATTCCAAACTACATAGAGTCCTCTGGAAAATTAGGAGAGACCTAGCCATTTCCACTCCTCCATAGTGAATAACTTCAATCAAAAATGTCAACACAAAAAATAAGCATTAACATGAAATAAGTAAAAAACGGAAAATGAGTGTAAAGTTTCTCCATACAATGAACCCACACTGATGCCTTATCCAACACATACATGTCTACACTGAACCTAAGCTTCCGACATGGGTTACTACTGAAGGCATTTGTCCCCCACTCCCATATACAGAGATTCAGATATATGTGGCTCACTTATGGAAACAACATTGTTATACCTGAAAATGTTAAACGTAGACAAGTTTTGAGCCGTATGCTATATGCTACACACTGAGAACACTTCTAGTCATTGGGAGAATCAAAATTAAATTTCCATTTACTGGAGCACAGTGAACTATGAAAAAATGAAAAATATCTATAACTACAACACACTCTCATTAACTATTACAATAGCTTGAAAAGAAGAAAGTTTGTACTCTAGAGTGACCTTGGAAGAAGTTAGTAAGGTTTTCCCAGGAATGACTTTTCAGATGAATATGAAAGAGGAACTAGAAAAGAAAAGAAAATTGCATTTCAGATGCAAAGAACAGCAGCATTTACTAAAATCTTAAGATTGTATTACTATAAAAGTTGGAGTACCAGGAATATTTTCCTGAATGACTTTAAGGTAACTGTAGAATTTCAAGGAGAGCTAGCTCTCTACTTGCTCTGCTTGGTGTGAAATCACACTGGACGCTTTTGTTTGCTCACTTGGCAGACTACGTAGTATACCATTGAGGGATAGGCCAGAAATTTATCCATTTTCTGTTCAAAGACATCTGGCTTGTTTCCAGTTTGGGGAATGATGACTAATGCATCTGTGAATATTCTTGCAGGAGTCTGGGTGTACACTGGTATGCATTCTGTGGGCAAACACCTAGAAGTACAACTGCTACCTCAGAGAGTTTGCAGAGCTCCTAGCTCAGTAGATGACAGACAAGCTGTTTGCCAAAGCTGCTGCTCCAATTAGCACTCCCAGAAGTGTGTGAGAGCTTGCATAGCTTCACATCTTCACCAAAGTGTGTGTCATTGCTTTAGCTTTGTTTTGTTTTGCTATACCTACACTAGTACTCTGTAATGATATCTTATTGCAGAATAAATTTGCATTGACCTGATTATAAATTGTATTTAATGCCTTTTCAAGTGCATTTACTCATTGGATTTCTTTTGTTTAGTACCTATTCAAGTTTCTAGCCCTTTTTTCTATTATGTTCATCTTTTTTTATTGATTGGTAGGGCATCTGTATATTTTCTAATTACAGACCTCACAAATATCTTGTACTGTGAAGCTCGCCTTTACACTCTCTTCGTGATGACTTTTTATTTTTTGTGTCAGGGATGGAACTCAGGACCTTGCATTTGTAAGGCAGGCAGCAGCCCCAATGAGCTAAATCCCCAACCCTCATGATGACTTTTTAATTTTTAATAGAATTTCTTAATTTTAATATAGCCTAATTTAAGTGTATTTTCCTTTCTGATTAGTGCATTTGTCTGTTTTTTTCTTTTCTGTTTTCTTATTAAGATCTTTACTCCAAAGTCATAAAGATTTTTCTTTTACAATATCTTCCAGAAATGCTGTTGTTTAACCTTTCATGTTTTTATCTAAATCTACCTGGAATCACCACCTCCTCTCCCTGTTCGGCAGCATCACTGGTGGTAAATTAAATGTTTGGATATGTTTATTTTTTTTCTAATTTTCTATGCTGTTCCATTGGTGTATTTTCAATCTTTACATTTAACTGCCTGAATTATGGTGCTATTGTAATAGGTCTTCATATGCACATAGCAAGTTCTCACCTTGTTCTCCTTCAAGAGTAGGTTCTTCCTGTACTTTTTGCATTACTATGTGTCTTAGGATCAAAGTATCCATTCCTGTACACAAATTTGCATGTTCATGGGGTCTCTATAGAGATTGATTTGACTATATAGATACATTTGGGAAATATGTTTCCCAAATATCATAGCATATACTTTACACAAATACCTTGCACATATTTTGTTTGATTTATTTCTAAATATATAACTGTGTTCTAAATATATAACAGCTTTAGGAAAAGGCATTCTCTTAACCATCTCACTCCCTAATTTCTTATTATGCTAATGGTATAAGCTTTATAGGGATCCTTGCTATATTCACTAATAATTTATGGTTTGGGATGTTTTATGATCATAATCATATCATTGATGAAATGACAGTTTTATTTCTTTTCTTCCAATATTTAAACCACTGATTTTTCTTTCCTTGCTTGACTACATTAGCTGAGTCCTCCTGTATAATTTTTTAAATTAATTTTACTGGTACATTTAAGGTATACAGTATAATGACCTGCATCATTGGAAATTAGCACTTTTACATAATCCATCTTTGTTCTTATTTTTCCCCATTTCCCTGCCCTTCCTTCAACCCCTCCATCCCTCCCTATGTACAAAGACTTTGTTTCCATTTTTTCTTTTTCTCATATTAATTCCATTCCATTCTTTCTTTTCGCCTCACCCTCCCACTTCCCCTTCCCCTTTGCCCCTTTGCTTTCTATTTCACATTATCTATTATACATTTTAGTCCTTATTTACACTTTCAGTTTCTCACACTAGAGAAACTATTCGGTATTTACACATGTG